>JAHXMU010031821.1:0-15613 GCA_019455685.1 Philornis downsi | reverse complement strand
TGGCCGGAAGGCTTTAAATTACAAGCCAGAAATAAATAAATAAATAAATAAGGCTGGATACAAAAAGGAAGTTTGATTCAAGGGTGCCACACGGCACCATGGCCAAAATAATGGACTGAAATTCGAATTGCTTCATCACGCACCTTTTTCGCCAGATTTATCTCCCTCGGACTATTTTATACTTCCAAACTTGAAAAAATGGCTTGGAGGTAAAAGATTTGCCAATAATCAAGAGGTGAAGCCTGCGGTTGGTGGCTATTTTAAGGAGTTTGGCAGTGATTGCTATGTTGAAAAATAAAAGAAATTGTTCCTAATGTTTTTGTGTCTTCTTGGTCAGGTCGGCTAGTTTTGGGACCGCCCTCGTATCAGTACCAATTGCGCCGTACATTTTTTACATTACGTATTAATACTCCCATAACATTTGAACTAAGCTAAGTTCGAGAATGTACCTTTTTCTTTATACCAACCTTTGTGCTTTGACCTAAATTTTGGTTGGTGTTTTCTCATAATAGCAAACATAGAGCCCCACTCTGCAAACAGTAACAGTTGAAGTTGCCTTAAAATTGCTGGACGTTTTAGCGCCCGTAACAGAACAATTCGTTTTAAGAGAAATGAATGCTCTACAATAAAGTTCATACGGCTGAGTCCGAACCGGGAGAAAAAAGGAAAAACCTTAAGCCTTTTCCGTTTCCTCGAAATGGCTTTGGTTGGTAAACAAATTTTGAGATTTGCTGCATTGCAAGTCAAGTTTTGTTAAACAAGGAAAGCAAAATCACAAAAAAATTACGTTAAAAATGGTAACAAAATATTATAATCCCCAATTAAAGTTTCCATACGTGTTCTCTCTCTCTTTCTCTTTCTCTCTCTCTCTCTCTTCGTTTCTTTATGTAGACACTTTTCACGTAAAGACAAGCGAAATCCCGTTCCTAATATAAAATGCATTCAAATTATGGGAACAGAATTTTGTACGCATGAATTTGCCGCCGCCTTTAGGTTGCAACCAGACTAATAAGAAGTTATTTGCGCAAAGAAACATTTCATGCGTTGCTAGTAACGGAATATTCTAATAATAGTTTAAAACATTAGAGATAAGGCAAGATTATGGCAAAACTAGCTAAAAGCAAATCTAGATGTTCAAAGTACTTTGGCACAATTCTTTAATACGCGATTCAAATGTACATATTTCCACTACCAATCAAGTTATGGAATTTGGCTATTGTCTTTTATGGAAAACGCCAGACTCCATTTAAAGGATTTGTTGTACCTCACATACAAACGAATCTGTTAGGATCAAGACATGGTCCTGCTGTAGCTCACTAGTAGATGACCTGATTTCGACCCAGTTTGCCAAGAGCTAACAAATCTGCAGAATTTACTTAAACAAAAATTTTGATGAAAACGGGCGGTGCATACAGTATATAAAAACATATCTACAGGTCTTAAAATTTGGTCAAACTGTACCTTCTTATTGGATGATCTGATTTCGACTAAATTTTACAGAAATTAACAAATTTAAAGTTACTGTTTGTAGCAAATTTTGGACAAAATCGGAACACGTCCCCATGCATCACCCGTACGAATGGATCTATGGAAATATAATCAAACCATGACTCTGTTCTTCCCACATCATGTACCTCTAAAAAACAAAATTTTAGACGACAAAAACCAAGGCCAAGACTACAGATCAATGAAATGTCGACCTTTGTAATATAGAAGGAATACAGAAGACCTCTGGAATGGGTACGGCCTTGCACAGTGTGATTACACAGTCGACCAAAAAGACAATACGTGAAATCGATCATTAAAAAGGCCCGTTTAAAGCGATTGTCAAAACACAACAGTCATCTATGTATATTGATGCGGAATTTGAGAGCGATCTGCCATTTAGCTCGTTAACTACGCTCGAATTTATAACTTAATCTCAAGGGTATTTTACGATTTTTGGAATGGATAAAGATATTGAACAAAGGATTTGTTCCAAATTTTGTATTGCAAATGGAATTTTGTAAATATCTGTTGTATCTGTCATAGCAAGCTTACGCTATCGTATAGAGCATGCAAACGCGGTCGAGATCTGGTAAAAGATTTGCTCGCCCTGTTCAGCCCTCAACGCATCCAACTAAAGTGAACATAGACAAAGGAAATGGCGAGTGAAAATCGCCATTTAAATCTTTAAATCACTATAAAGCACAATCTCGCAAGGCTATCACCAGAACGAATTTCTGGCCAAACACACAGCAAATGTCGTTGAACGACAACAGTATACACCAGATATGTCACCGGTTTACAACTTCTTTTTACAAAAACCAAATTACATTTTCAATGCAAACATTTTCAGCCAATAGAAGAGAGTTACCAGCAAGAAATAAAACCTTTTTCGAAAAATGCTATTAAGAAATGTTTCCATAATTTGGTTACTCGTTGTCACCAAAAGCATTGTTTCAGGATTGTAATACAACAAACCTGAATGAACAATAATTATCTGCGTTTTATCAACTCAACTCCCCGTAAATTTTTTTTTTTACATAAATGTATGGCTGTGTATACCGAATTTGTGTCAACGCAAACAGTTCCACATCGAAGTGTGTTGTGTGTTTTTATGTCTCAATCGAGTGCATGTTTCAATTTTTATCAGCCCCTCCGTTCTTATTCCCACAATTTCCATAGATTAGCGAAAATTATAAAAATGCCAAAGAAATGCGGAAAATCAAAAATCGCTTACCTTAAATAGTTTTTTGAATGTGTTGACTGATTGTTGTAACTCGTTTTCTTGCCACTAGCACCACTGCCAATACTGCTGCTACTGCCATATTTCGCGTGCTGCTGTGAACATTTTGCTGCCGCTGCCGGTGCCGTGCTAATGTTGCTGGCGGCAACAGCTGCAGTGCCAGCAGCCGCACCAACACTAACAGCAGCTGCTGCCGACAAAATACTAGCTAATGATGAAGTACGTGATAATGAGGCGGCTGCATTTGTTTGAGTATTACAAGTTGAAGACGTTGGTGCTGGCAATGGCGCTGAAGGTGTAGAAGACGACGAGGACGAGGAGGAAGGAAAGAAAAGTTTGTTCAGTAAGGCCATAGTATGAAAGCGAAGACATACGAAGAAGAGTTAAAGATGAGGAAGAAGATGTAGACTATTTTTCACGGCGAAGAAGAACACAGAAGGTAACGGACGATGACGGCGTAGAAGATACAAATTTTGTTACGTTTGTTACGTTGCTGTTGTTAACGTTTCACAATTTTTTCTTATAGATTTCTGCTTCGCGCTGTTTAACAAGTCATTTAGTTTCGGTTTTTTTAATACTTAGCTCTCTTTCTTTGTATGCTGGAAGGCAATCATTTCATTTTTATAACGGCTTTTCCTGTTGTCTTTTTTCGACATGGGAATGTTTGAAATGTTAAAAAAAACACAATCAATTTTTAATATACGCAAACAGCATTTCACTTTTTAACCCATTATGAGACAATCTCATTTTTTGTGCAGTGAATTAATTTTGTTTTTATTTTTCCAAAATGACGAAATCTGCGATATATACTTGTTTCTTTTTCTGTTTATTTCTTTCTATGCATATTCCTCCTCTCGTTTCGGATAGTGATGGGTTTGGCTTTTCCTAGTATATTTGTTTCATTTCTCACCGCTTTTCACTCGATTTCTTCTCTTTCTGGTTATTTTTCGTTTAGATCACTGCAAAATTTATACGTTAAATGAAAATGCTTTATTTGTAGAACATTCGAATAGACTTTTGATTTTTTAGAACTCACACCAATTGATTAGCAAAATGGCTTTGGACTGAAATCCACTCTATAAACTATTTTTTGCAATACTTTTTCAATTCAATTATTACTACAATTGCTTTTGAGCATTTTTTTTTTTTTTTTTTTGCGAATCCACTATAATTAGACTTTGTATCTCTGATGGTTGGTTATATGATGGTGATGAACATTTTATATTCATTCCATTTTCATCTAAGGCGTTTTAACGGCAACAAAACGAGGAATAAAAGTGCCAAACGAACCACAAATAGACAAACAATACGAAAAACCCATGTCTTTGCCAAGTGAAAACTCGCAGATCACTAAAAGCTGTGACCGTCGATAATAATCGCATGTTGCGCTCACTTGCACAAACACACAAAAAGCCACACTCGCACTCACTTTGTTTTTCTTCACTTCTTTTGTTATTGTTCAAAAGAAGAGGCAGATGTTCGTTCCGATTGTTTTTTTTTTTGCCGTACCCACGAAGATTGCGAGCATAAACAAAAAGACATCGTGTATATCGTCGGTATTTCATTTAGTGCTGCCAATAATGTAAATAAATCATCTTTTACGCGACTTTTTTTCAGTGGTAGAAGAAATAATTGTTTACAATCAGAAAAAACGGATTAGTCAGAAACGGTGTGCCTTATCCAACGACCACATGTGCAAGTACAATTTTCAAAAAACTCTATACTATTACACATTTTCACTAAAGCCACGTGCTAAAATCATTCACGTAAAATTCTTTTTTTATTGTATTACTAGTCCAGTACAACTTTCGGAAAACACTTGCACCACAGATGTTTCTTTGTACTGTGAGTGATGTTTTCTAATTAGAAAATAATTAATGTATATATTCTGCTACATGTTTTCATTAAGGGTAGGTTTAATAGGGAACTCTTCACGAAACTTCTTTATTCATTTCATTTCAATATTACTGAGCCAGGGCTATTCTAATCCAAGAACCCCCATATGCAAATACAAGTTGGCAAAACTCAGCACTATGACACATTTACATTATTATGCTTACTTTGCAATTCCGAATAATCATCAAGCTAGGGAGTAAGACACTTTTCCAAGTTCCATCAAGTGTAAAAAAAACTCGAAAACTGCTCTATTGCAATTTACGTTGTAAGATTTACATTTCTGATAAAAGCTAGTGGACACTAAATTGAAATTATAATTAAAATTGTATATTAAACAGTGTATTAATGCTATGTTTTTTATGACACAGGATACATTTTTATTTACATATACTTGGAAAATATGAAAAAAAAATGTGTTTATTAATTAAAAAACATCGATTCGTCGGACAGTTTGGATCAAATTGATTGTACTCAGTAATATATTGTTCAGAACTGAAAAGCGAGATGAGGAAAACGTTTGGGGGAAATTGCTAAAAATAATTTTTAGGACCGTTCTTCTGTCCTCTATGTCATTGGAAACTTCGAATAAGCTTATTATGTTTTTTGTGTTCGAATCAGCTTAGATCACGCACATGCGACTTATTTTGGCGTCAGAAAAACAAAATCCCGGAATTACCACTTCTAAAACCGGCAAAAATACAAAATTCATTCACCAAAGACATCAGTGAAGATACTAAGCGAAGTATAGCACGTAGAAAGCCGTACATAAATGAAATCTGCCGAAAAAAACGAATGGATGTTGCTAAGAAGTACACGAATGATTCCAGAATTCTATGAAAGAGTCCTATGGAAGATTTTTGGCATAAAAAAGAATAAATTGACGGTCTACTGAAGGGATTGGAAGATTTGTATTTATAGATTCCACAATGGGTCAGTATGCATATTTATGCTTCTAAAGTAATATTTACCCCAAAGTGCACTACAACTGGATGAGAAATTGTGTTTACTGTAAAACACTGAACGTCAATTGAATTCCCTTCCTCAGTCATCTTTCCTGAACCCCATAGAACATTTGTTGTATTTTCTGGAGCGTAAGAACATTTCATAACGTCTAATAAAATTCCAAAAAACGTTATCATAGAAGAATAAACCAAAGATGAACGTATTTTTTCTAGCAAGTGTATGTTCATTACCGAAAACGTACTTGTTTTATATTTGACGGTTAATTTACTTTTAAGAAACTTCCAGCATAGATAATACCTTTCCCAAATAAGGTAAAAGCTTTTGTAACAATGTTAAGACTTTTCCCAAATTGCAAACAAGAGTCAGTTATGTTTTCCCCTGTTTAGGTGCCCAAATGCAAGTCGTTCTCAACGCGAAAGTAATGTATTTGTAGTGCAATTGTCCCTTTGCGGGTCAGTTTAGTGAACTTCGGTTCGAAAAGAAAAGAAGGCGGACGGACTTGAACATTATTTTTCTTTGATCATGAAACATCGTCACACGTTTTAAAAAATTGGTAAACGAATGTGGATAACTTAAAGGAAAACGCATTTATAGAAAAGGGAACAATATTTGAGAAAGGACATTTTTCATAAAATAAAAATCCACAACAAATGGGGTTTGGAAAACTACATCACATCATGTATGAAGAAAGTACCATGGTAGGCGAAACTATTCCTTATAGAAACCGCACGAATTAAATAGAGCCGGATAAACCTCAAGTGTTTAGACAGAATCTATTTTTGGGGTCATGAGATGCAAGTAAGTTCCCCATCTATTTCCTATTAACTGATCACATCATGTCAATATAATATTAACAGATCAAGACATGTTAATTTTAAATTCACATCGATCTCATCATATATAATTACATATAGCTGGCATTAAAATACCACCTTCATATTGAAATAAACTGCTCTGCTTAGAATGGGACTGATTCAGAAAAATTTATTTACAATTAAACCAGATGCGGTCTAATCTGATGCAATTGCATGCAACCATTTTTCGCACCTAATAAGAACTGCCGCCAAATCAAGTCAGATTTAAAATTTGTTTGTAAATGGGTTCACAACTACGATGTGCTTAAATGCAAAAAAATACTTTCGATCTGATTATCCAAACATGTATGATTCAAACATTTTATACGGAAACCACAAAAATTTTTGAAAAAAAAACTGCATAAGGCACCAAACAAGGTCTAGTTTAGCAAAACATACCGCTATTAGAAGACACAGAATGTAAATAGTGGCCAATGACATTTCAGTAAATCCGCTTTCATAGATTACCCTAATTGTTAAGGTTTCCCCATTATTTCCGTAATTACAATAAGTTCAAAGTTGGCAGCATTGTTTACTTCGCCCACTGCGTCTCTCTGGCCTTTGGTCTACCTTATTTCTCTGCGTGTCAATAAAGAACTAGCTGTTTTTGTTTTCCCGTAGGTTGTTTTTATTCCACATTTCTCCGAAATTTCACACCTATCAAGTCAAATACTTTACGCTACTTAAAAAAATATGACAAATTAAAAATTGCTCACACAGCTAAGCACGCATACACACACACACACACGCACGAGTAAGCAATAAACAGCGCGTCTTCCGGTAAAACATTAAAAGCGCGGAACTACAGCCCACTAACCAAGTCATTTTTGTATGTATACAAGCTTCACGGAAGAAGGCAGTTGTTTACCTGCCGCAATTTTATGTTACTTTCCTTGTTATAAAAGAAATAAAGTGCACTTGTTTCATCACGAACACTGATTACCATTCTTTTGTATTCTTTTTTTTTTTTGTTTATTTTTGATTCTTGTTGTTATAGGCAATTGTCACGTGCTTTACCATAAATCGCTTACACTACACTACATCCTCTGTGTTTCTTTAATTCCCTCCCAATTTGTCATCTTTCATTTGGCATTTGCTTTTCCCAATTTTTTGCACAACTCAGAAAATGCACATTTTATTTTGGATCGATTCATTAAATGAGTTTTTAAATATTGTGGACTTGAGTCATTTATTTATGATTTGAAATTCCTACCGAGAAAGGTTGTCACTTTTATCTCTAGTTTTTGTTTGTGGAAGCGTCAACAAAACAAGATTTTCGCAACTGATTAATAAAGAGTTTCTTTGTGGTTAATAAAATCAGAGATGGGCAAAACTTTGCTGATTTTTATCGAAAGTCGTGTTGAATGCAATCGATTTTGTGAATTTATTTTTGAAATTGTCATGTAGAATGAAATCCACATATTGTAAATAAGTACTATGGAATAATTTAAAAAAAACAGCAATGAGTTAAATACATTTATTGTTGCGATTCCATATCGTATAATATAGTTACAGCAAAGCGAGATACAGCAATAACAGATTTGTCTAACAGATCTAAGCATATTTGCGAAAATGTTGTTACATTTTCACACTAAACATTCGGCAGCTTTATCAAATATCAAAAATTTTCAATCTTTTAGTACGTAATCTTCCTAACAAAGGAAGGCCGGAGAAAAACTGACGAAAAAATATGATAAGATAATTTGTTTGCGCAGTTTTTGCAGACGAAATCCTAAATATTTCGTTGACACTGTGCATTTTGTATAGAGACGGCCGTTTCAGGCCAATACTAACATTGGTTATTCACTTCAAACAGAATCTCTTTTATTGCTAAACGAAATGAAAACGTCAGTTTAGAACTGAGTAAAACATCTCCTATTCATTGATTTATATATTATATTAATTTTTAATATTGTTTCGTTGTTTAAATATCTTTGTTCAAATAAATGTAATTTGTAATATGCCACATTTTAAATCCTTGTTTGCAAATTTTCCAAATAGAATTAAATTGAATTTATTTCTTTATATTTATCTGATATTATTATTATTTTCACCTTTCTATTTTATTTGTCGCCCATCAGCTTCTGTCATTTAATTCAATAATTTTGCAAATTCTACAATGTATTTCTAAACACTTATCCACATCAACCAATTTTATGTTAAATCTGACAAATTTATCATATTTATCAATAATAAGTCCATCGAAGAAAGTAGTAAATATATACATTTACATTTCTTTTAATATGTACACCAGTGTGAATATAGCTTGTATTATTTTTGTATAACAGTGTCCATAGAAAAAGCAACACTGTTTTTCATGGTGAGACAGCTATAGATGTCGTATGTGAATTGATAAAAACAAAAAAACACGGCTACCAACCTCTTCGTAGCCATATTGCTTTTTTAGAAGTCCAAATCCATTATCGTTTTTGTACTCACATATTTTTTGAGGAGAAATATATCTTGAAATCGCTTAGTAATTTCGAAAAAAAACACTATTCAGAACAAAAAAAGAGTTAATTAACGTAAAAAATAGAATTAATTAACATAAATTATACGGTTTATAAATGACGCTAACAATTCGCTTTGTGCATTAAAGTGGCCTTTGAATAATCCAATAAGCAATTTGTGCGTGTGTGTGTGTGTGTGTGCGAGAAAACAAGTACTCAGCCAACCAAAGATAAAGATAGAAGAGGAAACATCCACTTAAACAGACAAAATAAGTAAATAGAAATATAAAAACAATAAAACATGTAAGTTGCAAAAATAAACACTTTATTACAAATATTTGTGAAATTCATCGAAATGCGGCAACAAAAATAACAAATCTTTTGTCATTTGCTTTTACGCCATCCGTTTTAATATTTACTCATTTTGACAAATGCGTTTTTCAAGTGTTGGGTTTCTTTTTGTTTCTCCTTTATCACACATTAACATTTTGAATCATTGCGTGTTTACGAGTATGCGTATGTGTTGTGTGCGTTTTTATGTGTTAAATGATAGGACCAGAACGGATGAACTCGCATTCCTTTGAAATGGTGAAACATAAAAACAAATGCAATCTTCTGGTATGACAAAGGAAATAGGGATGTCAAGAAACCTCGGGGTTGCCGTGTACCATAACATTAAATGCCATACGATATTGGAAAAAATATATTTTCTGTGAAAAAACAGCTGGCTAAAGCCGACAGGAATTCTTTTATTTTAACAATTCAAGCGCATTTGCTTTGAGACTTGTTTTTTTGATGTTGCTTTTTGATGCATTTATGGGGCCGAATTAAGCCCAACATTTGTTCACCTAAACGTCTAATTAATTCGACACAAGGAAAATCAGCTGATTCCCTGAACGTTTTTTCGTTGCGCTAAAATTATGGCTATAGACGCAAAAGTACTTTGCTTAAGTCTTTGCCCAGGTTATTTATCAAGATTTTCTTTGAATTTAAAAACTTTTCAATTTATCTTGACGATTTTCTTTCCAAATTAAAAGCTTGATAAGCCAAGCTGCAGAATGTGCAATTACGGAAAAGTTATTAAAAAAACAGTCTGCTGTCGAGTACGCAGTTAAAATGAAATTTTCGCTTCTTATAAATAAATCACGTTGAGGATGCTATAGAAATCTTCTCAGTTGTTTTTTTAGCCTGGTGGCATACAGCTTTTTCCAAAAATATTTGAGCAGCAAAAATACACTTTTCCCGAAAAATTAATAAAATTGACATTTCTTGGAATTGGCCTTTTGTAACCGCTTCATTTACCATATTTCCCTGTCAGAATAACATTTTCTGCATAAAATTAACGCAAGCCGAATTCTATCCGCACAATTTTTCCGTCGCAATTCCTTTTTTGATGCGAAGTTAATATTTCAATAATATTTTGCTGCGAGACTTTTCATTCAACCTTGGAAATGACACATTATAGCGTTCCATAATGCCAACCACGGATACTTTCCATACATGATATACCTAATATTTACTATTTTTCCAGCAATGTATTTTTCAATAACTCCTCTAGGTCTATTCATTACAAAGTTTTTGAACCTTCTCATGAGCAGCTTTTTGAAAAATACAATGTCTCAATAAATAAAATTCAATTCAAGTAGTATTTATTTTATGCATTTTGTAATTTGCTTTATATTGGCCAAAAGGCTTTAAATTACAAGACTGTTCAATAAAAGAAAAAAAAAAAATGAAAAAATGCGAAGAACGTTAGAGAAACTCTGAAAAATTGGTTTTCAGAAACTGAATTTAATGGCTTTACAAGCAATTTCTTTCCCATTGGTCCAATTTGCTCCAATGATGACACTTGCGAGCTATAGCGTCGTGGTCGGAGTAGCGATTAGCAATAAAAGTTCACCTTCTCGTACATATTGTAATGACTTTGGCCATTTTTCAAGCAAAAATTCGTAATTTTTTGTGTTTTTCAGTAACTACCCCCAGAGTGAGGAAGTGGTATTTCCGTTGTCAGTTTACTATCAAATTTTACATATATAGAGATTTTGGTTAATAGTTGCAAACTATGCTTCAAATACCATGTGGATAATGTACATAGTCCAGTGTTTAAATTATTAACTTCAAAATTTTTATAACACTGAGTTAATGTTGCCTATATCGGTTAAGGAGAAATTGGTTCATGCTTATATCATGTCTAGTATTCTTTATTGTGTAGAACTATGTAGGGAAATGGAAACATTCCAAGCGCTCATTTGCCAACTACTTTTTGTTGAATATAAAAACTAGATATATTTATGATAAATTTCAGCTTCAGTCGGAGCGATCTATATCGCGCCTTCAATTGATATGCGCTCGGGCAAGTTTGCTTAGGTCGACGTAAGTTTTTATGATGGTTTCAAATGGGTATTTTTAGTTGCTACAAATGGAATTACAAGATGGGCATACGCTCTTTTTATGGTAGCGGTTGTAAAAATGTAATAGAACGTGTAATCTGTATTCTATGTTGTTTAAATTCTCCGTTTCTACGCTGGCATTTTCTCTGTAGAGATAATGTAAAACATTATTTAATGTCGTAAACAGACATAAATTTGTCCTTAAACGAAATCCATTAATCCGCAGCCGTGGCATGATACAGACGGACCATTATCAGGATTTTCTGATTTGTGAACGTAAAAACTCAATAGTTAAATTTGCAAAGATCACAACTTTACATTCTGTAGCACAAATATCACCCCCAAAACAAAGTTTTAATGAAGAGCTGCGTAACACCCGAATGAAAAGCGAAAAAAATGTCATTTGTCAAAAATGTAGGCAGCATTATAGACATGTATTCATAATAGGGAACGGATAACCTTTTAACCTACTGACCCTGTATTGAGAAATGGCACTACACAGAAGCAAGATTAGAATAATTTGAATTTTCTCCATTTTCCGAAAATTCGTGCACTCTTTATCAAATATGATCGTGCATTTGCTATGACTTCCAAATCTTCTAAGAAAGTAATAGAATGTTAAAAATATTACTTCCTAGCTTTCAGTATTAGCGTCATCCCACAATTTATAGAAATTGCACTCCTCTTTTTATCCCATGAATGGATTATGAGGGAACTTTTCGAAGTCGGTGATCTTGTAGGCATTTGTATTTTTAGAGTGATAAATCGTGATCGAATACACGGTAATATGGACGATAGCGGGTAAGAAATTGTTTATTGTTTTTATATTGATTTGGATGCAGAATAATATCCCAGCAGAAAAATTACAAAATACGTAAAATAAATAAATACTATTCCAAATTAAAGGACTCAAAATTTAAGCTACTAGTTTCCTAATGTTGCAGAGATAACAGTTTCTTCATAATGCGAGTGATGCTTTCTAGCTAGAAAATAGGATATATATATTCTGCTGCTCATTTTCATGGGAATCTTTTGACCGTGGAATTTGCGTGATAAACTGCTTTCCATTTTAGACATCAGAAGAATTTATTTAGCACCAACTTTATGCAAAATATCATTCATAATTCTCATACAAAGCGTTTATAACAATTGAACAGGTTCACTAATATTGAAATAAAGATTTGCAAGGGAAAGGAGTTAATACTAACTCTAAGATGCTAATAACATATAACATGTAGCAATGGCAACCCTACAGCTCCAGTGTATGCTTCCAAAGGAAGCACAGTAAACGGAGAAGGGAATAAAAATTGCATTGATATTCCACATCTTATGCTTGGACAAATAGTATTATAAAATAGGAATTATTATGGCTGTTCTGTAAAAGAGAGAAAAGAAGAATAATGAAGACTCACTATAAAGACGCAGTCCATTCTTTTCTTTTTATAATCCCCAATGCGTGTTATGTATATAATTTCTCTCATAGCCATCTAGATACCTACATACAAATGTATATATGTATGTAGGTATGCATCTACCACCTGCTGCTGTGGAAGGATATTTTCAATGCAACACAAATCCTGAGGGATTATTTTTATTCACTAACTTCGCCAGTGCAAAGCGACATCCTTAAACACACAAAATCTTACATGGTGGCGTATAATTTGAATCGACGTATGGTATAAAAAAATAAACTGAAGTTATTTTTCAGTTCATTACTAAATAAAGGTTCATCCTTATTGGAAAGATTTTGAAAATAACGTTAGGGTGTAACAAATTTGACTTAAAGATAAAAAAATTATTTGTACAATATGAAAATACCATATTTTTGTCCATTGGAAAATATAGAGAGATTACCCCAAGCTATCCTGTTACCTAGATTGCAATCTTACACTTTACGGAAAAACTTTGTAGCTGTTATTATTCTATAATGAAAAACTTTTATTTCCTATAAAAAGTGCGTTCCGAATTTTACCAACTTCACGTTGCTGTATCAAATAAACGGCTAATGACAGCGTTCTTTCAAAACGTCCGTCTGTTATGTTATTTACAGGCCTACGGAAACATATCGTTTTACATCGTAGTTAAAACAAAAGTTATCGAAATGGAATTAAAACGCAACAGAATTATTGCTTTGTATCGGAATCATTGCACGTTACAATGAACGGTATGGTGTTGGACGTACAAAAACAAGAAAATCACCAGAAATAGTTCAAATAGTAAAGGCCAAAATTCAAAATAATTCACGGCAAATCGCAGTTTAATTTTCGAAATTCGAAATAATTTAAAGTGCTCGCAGAATGAGGCACATGTTAAATAATGAACTATGATTGAAACTCTACAAAAGTGCAACATTTAATACCTGCACAAATGGCGGCAGGTCTTTCCTGGAGAAAAATTGTAAGGTCTGGCAATGTGTAAACGATTGCGTAGGGTTTGAGTGCAAATAAAAAAGAGTTTAGACCAGTCTTGATCCGGCAGCGGCAACTGCCACAGGACGCTCATCCCTCGTTTATATTGAATAGGATGTAAAGGTAAATCAACAAATCTACAGTGAAAAGATTTTAAACTGTGCGTTGTTATCTTGAACACGTAAACAATCTAGTAGAAACCACACGGACGTTTCAACAAGACTCGGCACCATCTCATATAGCCCGCGAAACTGAACATTTCTTTTACAAGGAAAGAGTTTCCAGCCTTACTTCCTCACAACAATATTACTCGAAGTTAAATCTAATAGCCCTGGAGGCTTAAGTTCCAACTAAAAAATATGAGATAAGTAACGCTTTTAAGATTGTTCTTCGTTGGAAAAGAGATAGAGGGAGAGAATGGTGCAAATTATTATCAGACCACATTTCTGCATCGTGTAAAGCTTTCCTGGACCTACTCGACTCTGTTATTTTCGCTAAAGTTGGCTACATCGAACAATAACATATTTTTTTTTTTGAAAATTGACAAATATTCACAATGTACTGAAGTTTATAAATAAAAAACCATAATTGACAAAATTACAATATTTGTAACTGGTAACACTTCGAACGTCGACACCTGTGTAGAAAGATATCTAAAAATTTCAAGTTAGTGTTAAATTGAATTCATGTGCAGTTAAAAATTTAAATGTATTTCAACTCAACATCATTAAAATTCCCGGCAAAAAATACTAGATATTGTTGTTGTATTAGCTTTAGTGTAACTGGAGCAAAATCACTTTAGGTCGATAATTTTATTAGAATTCGGCCAACTTATGATGATTTCAAACAGCAACTCTCCTATTTCTTAGTTAATATGTTGGTCCAGTTGCGATATTGTAAGTTTATTTCGCCACCGAAACTAAACGTTGGTTTTTTTCTTTGTCTCTGCCCAAGTTCTGTTGAAAGGAGACAGACCGGGTTATTTTTAGGTGGGCAATTCGGAATTGTTTTTTTCTTGCCAATGGTCGGCATAGAAGGGCATTCCAAAAAACTCAGCTAGTATACTCGTTACTAGCTATTATACCTCTCTAAAAGGAATAGAATGGAAGAGAAAGTTGCATCTTACTCCATGTATAAACTGCTTTCCCTACTAGTCATAAGAGCAGATGATTCCCTGTGGACAGAAAAAAATTATGCTAAACGAATACGCAATTTCTTCTATATACTCATATAATAATAAACTACTCTCATAGCAATCCTTGTTAAACTTACTTTCCTTATTAAACATTTTTCTACCAGTTAAAAATTTCTCTAAATAACCTAGACATCTATATCAGTTCTTTTAATATATAATTTTTGGTTTCTTTTTTCTTTTCACAGAAATTTTCCACCACACAAAAGAAAACACAGAATCAAGATTTGTGTCCGCATTTCTTGTTTCCAAAGATTTAAAATTCTGTTAATAAAATGGCTTGTGCTACACTCAAACGCACGTTAGACTGGGAATCCATAAATCAACGTCCCACCAAGCGACGACGCTGTAACCCTTTTGGACAAACCGGTAGTGGGTCCCCATCACGTCCTTCCACGTCAACGGCTGGCCATGACGGTTTATCCGGCACAAATCCACAATCACCAAGCAGTCGTTTTATGCGTGAACCTCAACCCAGTCCCTTTGCTGAGGCTAGCGCATCAAAAATGTCGCCAGACAGAATGTCACAGAATATACGAGAGGAGATCAAACGACTACACAGACGCAAACAATTGCCTTTCACATCGGCCGCCATAGAACGTATGCAAGACTCGGAATCGAGTGGTTCGGAAATGGGACCAGATAGCCCCAGACGCCCCGATAGCCCACCAAGTATTGTACGCAATCCAGAGAAGGCGTTATTTACATTTAAACAGGTAAGTTTATAAGTTT
>JAHXMU010031789.1:0-11824 GCA_019455685.1 Philornis downsi | reverse complement strand
CTCTTGGAACCGAAGTCGCAAATTTTGGAAAACTCGTTGAAAAGTTGTTCTCGGTATTTTGTTACTTTCCTGAATAATGTTCCTCTTCAACTGCTCTAAATTGGTCGGATTATTCTCGTAGACTACCGATTTGAGGTAGCCCCATAGAAAATAATCGCATGGAGAGAGATCGGGGCTACGTGGGGGCCATTCAATATCCCCCCTTTTCGAAATGAGTTTTCCAGGAAAAAACATTTTTTCAGCAGCTCTATGGATACCCTAGCCGTATGACATGTGGCCCTATCCTGTTGAAACCACATCCTCGAGGTATTGCCTTGAAGTTCTTGCAAAGCTGGCACCAAAAAGTCTGCTAGCATGTTGCCAAAAATGTTTCGCTCTAACCGTCATCGCATGCCCTCTTTCGTCCTCAAAAAAGTATGGTCCAATAATACCGGTTGACGTTATCCCAGCCCACACGACAAGCTTAGGGGCTGTGAAGTGGACGTTCATGCAAGCGTCGGGGATTAGTCTCGGACCAGAACCGACAATTTTGCTTGTTCACATGGCCATTAAGGTGAAAATTGGCCTCATCACTAAAAATCACGTTGTTGAAATTGTTGAACCGCTCTAGCATCAAATTGACAAAGTTAAGTCGGTTATTGGCATTATCGGGTTTTAATTCTTGGACTATCTGAATCTTATAAGCCTTCAAATGCAAATCACGTTTCAAAATTCGTCGTAAAGTTGTTCTTTTGACATCCAAAGACTGACTTCTCTTACGTGTTGACTGTTGCGGATTTCGCTGAACTGAAACACGAACACGCTCCACAATGTCGGCTGATCTTGCAGAAACTATGCGACCACGAACCGTAATTGGTACTGTTGAGCCGGTTGTTTCGAACATTCTGATCCATTTTCGTATCACGTTGGCGCTTGGAACTTCACTTAAATCGTGTAAGCCGTGTTCATGTCGATACAAACGTCGTGCAGTAATCACTGATTTATTGTTTTCGTAATACGCTCGGACACAAAATGCACGCTGCAATCCCGTGTACGGCTCCATGGCGACTAAATTTCCAAGAAGCGGCGCAGCGAACAACATATGCCCCCGCCACCCCGCGCCGCGCGTTACCAAGAAATTGAAGAATTAAATCGCCAACAATCATATGGCCCTCCCTGTACTTAGAGGCAAACTATACTATCCAGATCTGTAGTGTGTAATTCTTTCCCTGGTGCACTTTTAACATAATATTATGTTTATCTTCTTCATCTCCTCTCTTTCCCTGGGGCACTTTTAACATCTCTTTCACATTAATTTATAAACTCTGACTTAAATTCTAAACTGCAATCATTCGGTATATTTTCAGCAACACCCTTTATACTAATTTCTTTCTTGCACCGCTGGGAAATTTATAGAGTTTGTGTACGTTCGCGTCTCTTACTCGTTACATTTATAAAGAGTTTTATACAGTCGTAGCTCGTTCGTATCTCACTCTGAGCTCATTTAATTAATATATTTCTTATTTGAATATTTGTTGTTAGTTTTTTTTTTCTTTGACAGTGACAACGACAGTGGTAATGTGACATTACGCGTACGGTAATGGGAGTGTATGTCAAAAAATGGCAAGTGAGCGCCTCGACTAAACAACGGGAAGGCGGGTAATATTAATGGTGCCAAAGAAGGCAGACAGAACGAACGATGTTCACTCGTACGTCTAAGTATGACAATATAATGGATTGACATGTGAAAAAACAATTGTTATTTATAAAAATAAAATATTTTTGTTTATGAAAATTTATTCATAGTTTACGGAACCATATTTCAATTAGTTGTGGGAGGGGCACCGAGGGAGACACACGCAAAATGTGCGTTCTCGTGCTGTCACCATGTGTGGGATTGTGAACATATGTATGAACTACATATAATAAGTGCTGTAACTTACAAATTATATAAACATAAATTCACGAATAAAACTACAATTTATTTTATGGACAGTCATTCGAAATGGCCGTAAGGGAATTTTCTATAGGCACCGTAAGGGTAATTAAGGAAAGTTGTGAGATGGTGAAAATCATTCATTTCAATTAAAGTTGTCGTCATAGCAGACACATAAATTTTATGCCAGTCTAACTTTAAAGGTCAATATAATCATAATATGTAAAATAACTTCAATTGTAAACATCATGATGATTTTGAACTACAATTGAACAAGTTAACATATCTTAATGGATTTTTTTGGATTAATATTCAATGCAGAAGAACAAAATAAACTAAAAACAAAAAAAAAATTAAAATTAAAATTAAACAAATTTTTGTTTACAATTTCAAAAGTGTTGGGCAAATTCAGGTACCCTCAAAATTTTACTTGGTTAAATATGTCAATAAAATATTTCTCGAGCAAACTGAAATCTTAAGGTTTTGCTTGGTTTAACAAATGAAAAAGTGGAATCGTAACTTTCAGTTTGTATATAAGACAAAAAGAAGTCCAATAGATTTTCGATAAAAGGCTTTAGCAATCTAAAGGGTGTCCCAACAAGAACGCAAGATTTAAATTTGGCGCCATTCGAAGTGTCATTGTTTGACATTTGAACAATTGTTATTGTTTGCTAGTAGAAGGTACGAGGTTAGTAGAAATGGAGCGCTACATGAATGAACAAAACATTGTTTTACCAAACTTGAGAGTCTTCGGCTACAGTTCGCAAATTGCGATCAATTTGGTGTCACAATAATGCCCCCAAAAGAGTCAACTATAAAGAGATTAATGGATAAATTTGCCAAAACTGGGTCTGTTAGTGATGTAAAGACAAAAACGAGCCTTCGGCCAGGTCGATCGACCGAAAATGTCGCAGCTGTATGTGATGATGTCGCTCAAACTCCATCCACCTCAATTCGACACCGAGCTCAGCAAATTGGTGTCTCCAATTTTGACAAAAGATTTGCATCTTCATGCATACAAAGTTCAATTGACTCAGGAACTGAAGCCAGCTGATCATGGACAGCGAAGGGAGTTCGTTAATTGGGTATTGGAGAGACAACATGAAAATGCTGATTTTGCCGATAAAATCATCTTCAGTGACGAGGCCCATTTCCATCTCTATGGCTTCGTCAATAGGCAGAATTGTCGCATTTGGCGTGAGAAAAATCTTCGAGTGATTCACGAGAAGGAAATGCATCCTCAACGTGCACTGTGTGGTGTGGATTCTGGGCTGGAGGAATCATTGGACCTTTTTTTTATGAAAATGAGGCATGTCAAGCGTAAACAGTCAATGGTGTTCGGTATCGTGGAATGATAATCAGTTTTTTCGTGCCTAGGATTGGAGAAATGAATGTGGAGGGCATGTGGTTTCAACAAGACGGCGCCACATGTCATACAGCCAGAGAAACAATTCAATCTTGCGTTCTTTTTGGGACACCCTTTATATCTTACGCTGTATAAATGCTATCGAGTTACACTGTATGGCATTAGAAGATAAGATTTCATCCTCAAAGAACTACTCAGACAATTTTGTGATTGCTTGATTCAGTATTGTTAAGGCGCGTGCCAAAAAAGAACACCAGCAAAGAGAAAATTTGTCATGTTTTACAATTTCTCTTCATCAAAAGTTAAAATGCATGCCAGGCGGCTTAAAAAATTGAATAGTATTAAAGTCACTGATGCACTACCGAAAGCCAATTGTCGAAAATGTCGATAGAAATAATCGAAATCGTCAAATCCGACAATCATAAAAACACAGGAGCTAAATATTGCATCCAAACCTGTGTTCTGTAGTGGGTAATGATTGGTGATGAAAAGTGAATCAACGTATGACAACGTCAAGGGAAAACGGTCCTAGTCAAATCGCCATTGGCTGAAACATACCGCGGCCAAGCCAAAGTTGACGGTCAGGAAGATTTTGCTGAGCGGTTGATAGAATTGGCAGAGAATCATCTACTATGAACAGCACCTCTACAAACAAACTCTTAATTGGAATCCGTACTGTTAATAATTAGACCTTCTGAAGGAAGCAATCATCGCCAAGAAGCTGTCAGCATTGGCCAATAGTTCAAGATGTCTTTTTTTAATAACTGGACCTTAGGAAAACGTATAGGGTGATTTTTTAATCGTAGTTTTTTTTTTTTTAAATCGAACTGAAATCAAATTTACCTCATATATTAAATTTGTTTATTGGAATCGATAAATTGTTCTTTGCCATTTAATTTGTAAAGATAATTTCATGTAAATGTTGTCCGCGGCTCCGTCTCAAAATGTCCATTCGGAAGGTCGAATTTTGTATCACTTTTCCGAGTATTTCGGCCTGTATTCCACGAATAAGGCGTGTTATGTTATCCTGTGAGGCTTCAATAGGGTTCGGCTTGTCCACATAGACTAACGACTTGACTTAACCCCACAAGAAATAATCAAAAGGCGTTAAATCGCAAGATCTTGGGGGCCAACTCACAGGGCCAAATCGAGAGAGCTGCTCACCAAATTCATCCCTCAACATATTCATTGTTTCACGAGCAGCAGTGTGACATGTTACACCGTCCTGATGAAACCACATGTCAACCAAGTTCAACTCAGCCAATTGGGGCAAAAAAAAAATCGCGTATCATGGCTCGATATCGTTCGCCTTTCTTCCACGGTAGTCTCTGAAGAAAAATGGGCCGATGATGCCACCAGCCCATAAACCATCTAAGACTGTCGTTTTTTCGGGATGCATCAGTAATTCATGTATGGCATATAGCTGTTCATCACTGTAGATGCGACAGTTTTGCTTGTTTACGTATCCGTTCAGCAAGAAATGAGCCTCATCGCTGAACACAATTTTTCGATAAAGCGGATTTCACCGGATTTTCATTGAGCTTTTGTAAGGCCCATTCACTAAAAATTAGACGTTGTTGTAGGTCATTCGTCATTCCATGATGAAATGGCAGAGTATACTGTACACTTTTTACTTTTACAAATAACGTTTGCTGTCTTTTTCAAATTAGTTATGATGTCCAGTATACGAGTATATCTCAAAAAATATAACTAAGAATTCTTATATTATAATAAGAGATCGTTGCTTCCGATAATACATACCAAAAAGTGGTGCTCGTATCATTTCCATATGATATTTTTATTTAGATATTTTTTTCTAAACCTGGTGATTTTTAAATTTGCCTCTATATATTTTAAATATTAACACATGATTTATTATTTTATTGATTTCGTAATTTCCATTTATTTATTTTTTTCATTTCAAATACGATTTCTTCTGTTCTGTTTGTATTTCGGTGAAATGTTCTTTGTTTATATTTGGACTATTTTGATCATTCTGTTCGCATTTTCATTTTTGGCAATATAACATAATATAAAAACGAACGCACGCCTGTGTTTTCAGATTAGACATCAAGTTCTTTTATGCGATAAACGAAAAATTATTTGGCAAGTTGTTAATGGTGAGAAATAATGCAATTATTGTACAATAGGTGGCTTAAGGGATGTGCATACGAAAGTTTCGGTTAGACAGGAGCTTTGGTTAAAATAGGAGCTTTGTCATCTCATTAACCGTAATCATAGAAAGTGTAGTAACTGTAAAAACAGATGCAAAAAAAAAATTATTCTGGAAAAAATAATTAACATTGATTTTCTTTAAAGCCCATGAAAAAAACTTATTAATAAATGTGGTTAGCTTAATTTTACTAAACAAAAGCAACAGTAAAACTTAAAGGAAACAAACGCATTCTACATAATTAACCCCTTAGGGCTTTGCAACTGTTTTTAATACCGTTAGAAATGGCAGCATTCACAAAAGCACACCAGAAAAATTGAGTTTCTGAACAGGTTCAGTTAACGTGCGAGGAATGGAGTGCAAATGAGATTTTCCATCCCTCGCAAATGAAATGAATGTTTATATAAAAACAAACAAATTTGTATATATAAAGTGAATGGGAGGAGATCTTTTTCTTTTTAACGCAATTATTGTCCATATGTGTCATTATGGAACCGAATAACAAAAAACACATTTTCCAAAAAACTTCAAAGAAAATTCTTCCTTTATACAATATACATATCAAGAAAAAAATCGCTATTTTTTCGGACAATTCGACTTATTCTTCAAATCAATATTTAATTTTATTGACCTTTAAGTAATTTTGAAATGTGCTTTCAGGCTAATGATTAATAATAATAATAATAATAAATAAATACATTCTATCAAACATGTGCTGGGAATTGATCATTTAAAAGGCTCGCTTAAAGGAATTGTAAAGGCTCTTGTTATCGCTAAGTCGTCATAACTGTCATATACTGACACAAAATTTGAGCGCGAGCTGTCATTTAGTTTGGTTGCAGTGCTCGATTTTGTGAGTTTAATTCAAATGTGTTTTATAATTTATACTATAAATAAAAAATATCTAACAAAGAATTTTTCTTACAATTTTGTATTGCAAATGGAATTTCGTGTGCGGAATCGCTGAAGACTTACGGTTAATCGATTTTTTCGCAAAGGCGTGCACATGAGTGGTACAGTGTATTAAAAAGCATTCGAGCAATCAAAGCTTCCACTGAAGTTAACATCTATAAAATGAAAGAAATGGTGATTGAAAATCATAACTTAAGTTTGAGAGATATAGGCGCTTAGCTTTCTGTATCTCACGAATCAATTCGTACTACAGGGTGGCACACTAATTGTGCCACAATAAGAAATTCAAATAACTTTTCTTTTAATGAATGTATTTTAATTTTTTTGTTGTATAGGAAATTCAATTTTATATTATATAATTGCGACCTGAAGGGCGCTAATTGTGCCACAATATAAAATTCAAGTAACTTTACTTTTAATGAACGAATTTGAAATTACTTTTCTTTTAATGAATGAATTTCAATTTTTTTTTTTTGTTTTTTTTTTTTTTTTTTTTTTTTTGTATAGGCAATTCAATTTTATTTTATATAACTAATTGGTTTTGAAGATGATAGATCGTAAATGACCTCCATGCATTCACGCATATGCGAAATCTGATCACAAAATTGTTCACTGCGATCTGAAGGATTGAAGTTGGGATCGCCTCAATTTTCGTTTTAATGGACTCCTTCAATTCAGTCAAATTCCTTGGTCTCGTTTTGTGGCATAACCCTTAAAAAAAGTCTGCTGCAGTCAGGGCAAGTGACCTTGGAGGCCAGCGGAAAGTGGAGTGTCTGGATATTACTTTGTTTGGGAATTATCGTTAAAGCTCCATCTTGCTGCAACTAAATGCTGTTGAAACGGAAACGACTTCGGTGCAGTTCTGGGTAAAAAAAACTCCTTCAACATCTATAAATAACGGTCCTCATTTTACATTTGTAGCACGATTCGTGCGCCACACTATATTTTACATGATTGTTTGAGTATAAACACGTTGCCGCTTGAGTGGTTCCGAAGAATCGGAATTTTCTTTAAAAATTGAATCGCATAGAGGTTGTCCTATTTTCATAAATGCGTTATAACTGCCTCACATTTGTTTACGAGTTTGGAATGCAAACCAGTCAACAAACCCCGAAATGATCCCGTCCAACTGAGCCAAAACCGAAAGACCTACGTCAAACTTGATTAAAAATCAAAGTATTGTTGACTGTTTTGTTTGACTATCGCAGTGTTATGCATTCGAAATTCTTGCCAGAAGATCCTATGATAAATAAAGAATATTATCTGATCGTTATGTGGCATTTGAGAGAGTCAAATTCGTTAAAAAGGCTCAGATTTGTGGAAAGTTAATTGATTTTACACCCCGATGATTGGCTACTTCACAAGGCTAAGATTGTGAACGAATATCTCACCAAAAACTCAACAAACATCATTGAACAACCACCGTATTCGCGTGATATGGCTCCGGCTAACATTTTCCGCTTTCCTTAACTCTAATTACCATTGCGAGACACCCGTTTTTAGTTGATAGAAGACGTGAAAGATAATTTGATGGAAAAGCTGAACCCTATTCCTGAAAACCCGTTTGAAATATATATTTACATATATGATTGGATTGTTCGTTTTCAGAAGTGTATTCGGAAAGAAACTCTTTTCAAAGTGGTATAATAAATTTGAATGAAAAATCAATATTTTTTGTTTTATTGACCAATACTCGGTAGTATTTCGACAAGATGTACATAATTGGAAGCATAAATACCTCTACTTGAAAGCGCTTATGTCCAATTTCACCATTTTTTTCCTAGCCGAATAAGAGAATTTCTAATTTTTCTACAAATAGAGTATTTTTCAGAGTTAACGAGTTGGAATTCCTATAGTCGTTGGTTTTTCTTAAGATACGTAGCGTTTTGTAAAAGGTAAAAAATACTCAAAAATGTTCATGGAAATCTACAGAAAAATGCGAATATCTAAGATGCCAAAAAACTGTGACTTTTGACTTCAATGCGACGCAACGATTTCATCTAAATTTCATACACAGTAATTTTAAATAATGTAGCAAAAAGTTGGACATCGCTAACTTTAGAGTTAAAACAACTATTTTAGTTATTTCCATAAATTTCAATGTTTTTTCCAAATACCTTCGGTTAGAAGTTATAATTTCGGTACATTTTAACCCTTTGCTTTAAATCGGCCACCTCCTTACCCCTCCTTACGCCAACAAAGTGCAAATTTCAAGGAATTCGATTTTCTCCACCTTCACAAAATAATGACGATATACTAGGATTGAAAAATTCTAACCTATAGCAATTATCAAAAGTTTCAATTATAAATTCTTCTTGACATGACGGAATTTGGCAGGGTGATGAATCCAAGCATCCATCATGCATATAAAAGAGAGAGAAAGAGAGAAAAAGTAGTTTAAGGCTCTGATACAAAAATCTATTTTTCTTAGAGCATAGACCTTCACGATAGTAAATCAGCAAATCTAAAAAAAATTTTCTCAAACTGATGTTCAGAATCGTCAATATACAGCAGGCCTCTTTTGAGTGAGCCTAAAAATAGAATGCTTATACACAACGAGAGTGAGAAACTTTCGAATATCTCACTAATGGGATACAAAAAAAGTTTAGGTAAATTACAAAATTTTCAAATTTCCAGATCCAAGCCGGGGTTATGATAGACTATATTGGTTGTGCCAAATTCAACAAAATTTACCATATATCAAGCATTTAGTGTTAAAGTTCTGAGAACGAAAGTGGAGGACATTGAAACGACCATTCTGGTACTTCCCATACAAATTGAACGATTGGTGATCCTTCTACATTTTCCAAACGGAGAACTTTTTTTTTAAATTTATTTTATCAAACAAACTTCATACAATTTACGTTTCAGCGCCGCATGGCATTATAGAGGCTATTTGGCAAAATACAGGGTGTCCGTCGGGAAGGTAATTACATCAGAATTGTTTATATAATAACTGTAGTTTTAATACAAAATAAAAACACATTTATAAAAAATATAGTTTTTAATTCATACCAGAAACTCTTCGACATTTTGCAATAAATGCCCTTTCATTGACGAGTTAAATAATGAAAGTGTTTCTAGTGATTTTAACTGTAGTGGTAAAATACTGTACTGACTACTACCAGAATGTTCTACACGCTGTTTTGTTGTTTCAGATCGACACGTAGCTACTCTCAATTTGTCATTATTCCATGTATTGAAAATATACTGATTTTGGGAAAAATTTATCGTATGACGGCCAATACCGTGCAAGCATTTGAAAACATATATTAGAAATTATAATTTATAACAACCACATACCTAGTCCTGCCATATGTTCTGTTACAAATATAAAACGCGATAAAAAAAAAACCAATATTCATATTGTATTCAAAATTATTTCATTTATTAGAAGACAATATTGGTTATTAAAAAAAAATTGTATTCACTCGAAATGGCCACCTTTTGCTTTAACACAAGCTTTCAAACGGTATGGCCATTGGGCTATAGCCGCACGTACGATTTCTATGGAGATCGAGGGCGCTGCTCTAGTTAATGCTGTTTTAAGGCTTCCCAAATTTCTGTGGGGAGTCTTGCAAGCCATATTCTCCAATTCTGACCACAAAGCATAATCCAGTGGATTGAGATCTGGACTCCCTGATGGCCAATCTTCTGCTGCTATAAAGCCAGGAATATTGACTCTGAGCCACTCTTAGCAGAGTCCTGTTAGAAGATCCATCTACGTCCATTGAAAAGGGTATTGGTAAAACCCTTCACAACACTCTCTAACACATCTTTTTGGTAAACCTTTGCACCAGTTTTTACGCCCTTTTCACAGAAATGGAGGGATGTGACACCATGGTGGGAGACCCCCCACCAAACCATTACGGAAAAGGGATGATGGCCATGTTGAACCCTTGGAATAACTCTTCCTTATATGAAGTGGCATAAATCTTGTCATTTTGATTGTTGAAAACTTCTTCCACGGTAAAAATGTTCTCATCCATAAACAGAATGTTACGGATGAGAAAATTGTCCGCGTGCCACTGCAAAAGTCGCTTGCATCTTTCCAGCCTAACTTTTTTTAGCTGAGGAGTTAGAAGATGCCCCGTGGACCGACGATAGGCTTTCATATGCAGATCAGCCCGAATCAGCCTGGACATTGATCTGGTTAATATATCCAATTCCTTGGACATGATTTTCTGCTTTCTAAGGGGATTTCTCCGAATTCTTTCACGCACTGCCTTTACTACCGCACTCGTACGAACAACGCGCGGGCGACCACTTTTTGGCCTGTGTTCTACTCCAGACAATTCGCCGAAGCGAGCAATAGCACGATAAACGAACATTCTTGATATTCCGAGTGGTTTTAGCAACTCGAAAATTTGGCCAGCACTCTTTCCGCACTTATGCAACGCTATTACGCCGACTCGATTCTCTTTAACGCCCCACTCCATGTTAATAGATTGCAAACTGAAACCAAACTGACTAGTATTCTTCACTAATCAGTGCATGTGTTCTGAAAAAAAAGTTAACGGTTCTATTCCCGCAAGAAGTTTTGAACGATAAGCGCTGGAAATTGTGTAACAGAACATATGCCAGGACTATGTACTGGCAAAACTGTTGGCAAAACATCTCTATGCAGAGAAAGCGTACAATACGAAATTGGCAAGTTAGTGCTTTTAGTATTTTATTCTGTTGCCGTTGGAGTAATTTTAATTTCGAATTCTTTTTGTAACCATACATAATAGCTAAGTAGTTACAATGACTTTAAACTAAAGCTTAAAGTATTAGAAATTTTGTATTTCAATCAAATTTATTTTTAAATTTATACAATACACCTATGGTAGGTGATACTGTAGACTTCAGATACTCTATATGCAGTGCCCAAAAAAGATTACTTTGAAAATATAATCCCAAGTATTTAACTGAATTAACTTCTGGAATTTCTTCCCCGTCAACGTATACTCGTATACTAAAGTTGTCGTTAAACCGACAATACGGCCTAATTCTCATCAATTTTTTTTGGTTTTATTTGGATTAAGAAAAAGTTTATTAACACGCAAACACTCTATTAACAGACTTGCTCCTCGTTCTATGTAAGGCTTCGCAGACATTTCATATTTATATGGATAAAAAATTGCAATATCATCAGCGTACACAAACATTTTACCTGACAAATCATCACAGTTCAGTTACAATTTTGATTTTTCAATTTAGATCATTTTTCGCAGCAGCACAAAAGGGCGTTGGGTGAAGTCACATATATGCAATGTATACATACAGGGTGGGCCATAAGGGTGTTGGCGGTTTAAATATTCAATTAAAAAAAAACTACGAAACATAAAAAAAAATATTTGTATTTTTAAAAAGTAGAAGCATGGGAATTTTTAAAACTTAAACAAATGGCTTCCCTCGGCTGCTTGACTCTCTTGGAACCGAAGTCGCAAATTTTGGAAAACTCGTTGAAAAGTTG
>JAHXMU010031780.1:0-20235 GCA_019455685.1 Philornis downsi | reverse complement strand
GCGTTGCCAGATGGGTCCGTCGAATATGGGCAACCCTGTACATATGCAGCTTAAGAAAACACATAATATACGAGGGGCCCAAAACTAGCCGACCTGACGTATAGATGATGCCAGTAGTTTGAAAAAAAAAAAAATATTTTGGTGAAAAGGGGCAATTTTAACAAAATTATGTTCTAAGTTTCAAGGCGCCACGTTGTTTAGTATTTTTATTTGAGACATCAAAAATAAACGGCCTCAGTGAATTTGTAAACATGGAAAAAATTGATCACTGTTATGTAATTCAATATTTCTATTTTAAAGATCTTCTTAGTCCAACCAATATTAAAGCCACGCTTGCGTATACTTTTGGGGGACTCTGCTCCTTCGTTTACGACTCTAAACTATTGGGTGGCACAGTTTAAACAGGGCCGTACGAGCTGCCTAAACAAACACCGTAGTAATCGACCAGCACTCTTAATCAATTCCACAAAGTGGTATTGGATAATCGTCCGCTGCGTGAGGTAGTTGAAATGATAGATATTTCGAAAAGCCGTATACATCGTATTACGTATAGATCGAAGATTTGAAGATGAGGAAGCTGTACGCAAGATGGGAGCCGCGCTTGCTTTCAATACAGCAAAAACCTCGTTATGCAGATGTTGCAGTAGAATAGAAAGTACAATAAAACCGAATTTTGCATCTATTTATAGCCGTGAATGAGACATGGATCCATTGCTTCATAAGAGACAAGGGAATAGTTAAAGCAGTGGACTGGGATGGGAGAATCGTGACCAAAGAAGGCGAAGAGGGTTCCATGTACAGGCAAGGCCATGATGTCTGTTTTTTTTTTTTTTGGGATACGCATGGGATTATTTTTTATTGATTATCATCAGAAAGGAAAACGGCAGCAACGGCTACTATTATGCTAACTTATTTTTGGAAATTGTGGAAAAAAGTCAGCAATTGGCAAAAAGAAAGTGTTGTTTCATCAAGAAAATGCTTCAGTTTACACATCCACTATTGCGACGGAAAAAATTAATGAATTAAAGTCCGAATTGCTTCATCACGCACCTTATTCGCCCGATTTAGCTCCCTCGGCCCATTTTCTATTTCTGATCTTGAAAAAAGGCCTGGTGATGAAAGATTTGCCAATAATGAAGAGGTGGAGCCTGCGATTGATGGCTATTTTAAAGAGTTTAATAGTTTTTACTATAAAATGGGTTTAGAATCTATTGAATATCGCTGGAAAAACTGTATCGAGCGGAAAGCAAATTATGTTGGAAAATAAAGAAAATTTTTCTCAACCTTTTGGTGTCTGTTTGGTTACGTCGGCTAGTTTTGATCCCGTCCATACCTATATCAGTAATTAAAGATATTACATAATTTATCAAAAACCGCTGTATTAAAAAATTGTTGCAAATTGTGAACGACATTGAATATGGAAATAAGAATTGGTTGCAAATAAGCATCAGAATAAGAGTCATAATACTAGGCTTTGTCTTAACTTTTTCTTGTCATCACAAATTTGTTTGCGCTGGTTCTACTAAAACATTCTGTCACATCTCAACTCATTTCCAATGCACTTTGCAAAATACTTTATCTCCATCAGCATAGTTTCATTATTGAATCCAATACTTTTTTCTGACAGATCGAGGAGATATGAAATCATGACAAGGCGTGGATTAATAACAACAATACATTATCTTTGGTGAGATTCAAAAACATGCTGGGCGATAGGGAGAGAGCTAGAGAGAGGGAGAGGGCAAGCCAAGCCATGGCCCCTCTTAATAGTATAAGCAATTGCAAAACATGACATGAAGACAACGGACAGACGAATAATGATGAAGAGGATTAAATAAACAAATCCAAATTGTAATTGTATACACGCTTACAAAAATCATATTACTTATTGTTTTTCTGTTCACTTTGCATTTTGCAAAATAACGTATCAGTCTGAGTGACAGGCGGACAGACAATCAAAGTTGCTTACTTCGTTTTGTTTCGGCGCCCATAGGTGATTGTAGCGATGATGATGATGATGATGATGATGCTAAAGCTATTGATGATGCTAGTGCTGGTGTTGGTGCTGGTGGTGTCGGTATTATTGTTGGTCGTGGTCGTGTTGTCTGTGATATATAAACTGCATAACAAATGTCGAGGTGTACTCGTACATGGTACTCCTCTTTACGTACTCCATACAAATGGTAGAAGTTATTGTGTTTGTTGGTTGTATCTTTCAACTAAATACAACCGACTGAGCTGAGTTGAACACAAGAGTTATGCGATTGCGCGCATTTATTAGGTCATGGTCGCAAGATACCAAACAAAATACGAACAAGAAAGAAAAAAAAGTGATACCAGTAATACTAATAACATACATTTACATTCAGAAACGCTGGCGAAACACAAAGAAGAAACACCAAGAAACAAATGATACGAGTATTATAGTTCAAATCATAACGCCGAGAAGCACAACACGGATGAATACCCAAGTACTCGTTGTCAGACACTCGTCCGTGCAGTGCAATCGCCGCCAACTGAACTAAGTTATCCGCAAATGATATTTAATACATCAAATATCATTAAGAGCATCAGTGGTGGCGACAACAGCTCAACTTCATTATAATGAAGCTTTTAATCATTTGCTGCTTTTTTTTTTGTTTTTTGTATACCGATTTGTGGCAAATTAATTCAATTATGTTGAGCTGATTGTACACCATTTTTGTCTAAGAGCAATGGGCGTGCTAAAGGGATGGATAGAAACCCTTCAGAATTTAGTTAGGAATAACAAACCAATAATATATGGATGGCGGGTGGGCGAGGGATATGATATAACTTAGGCTGAACTATCACCAGGCACAGTGTGTGTTTCTTTCGGCAAATAAATAAATCTTATCGGAGGACTCTAAAAAAACCAACACATTGAAAATACTCTCACAAACCGAAGCTAAAGTTATACTGCAAATACATCAATATCCCTGTTTGCGTCGCTAATTCGGACCGGAGAAATGCGACGCAAACCGAAGCACGATTTTTCATACATTTGTATTGATTTTCGTTTAATTGGTTCTTTTTTTTTATAATTTTAGCTAAAGAAATAGATTTTTCAATAACAAATACTGCTTTTTTATTTTTTATATTTGAAAATATTTTTTTATTAAAATGAAAATATGACAGTAAAAATTCATAAGAAAACTTGAAAAAAAAAACAACAAAAATATCAGGATTAAAATAAAGAATAAGGAATTAATTTTATAAAAGCAAAAATTTATATGGATTTGTTAAGTTTTTTATTCTGAGCTTGAATCATCTAAATCGATTACATACCATACATTTCATTGATAGAAATTGTCAATCTTACTAATTTTTGTATGAACTTATCTAAAGTTTGTTGGATTGTTAGAGCTTTTTTTTAATAAATTTCCTTATAACAACTGATAGCATCGGTAAGATTTCTGGACACCTTTAAACTGCGATTTTCGTCTGGGTCATTGTTTTCAAAAATGTCCATTGCTTGCAATATCAAGTGCATGGTTTCCGAAATTTTAGCAACAGTAAGGTTTTTTTCTTCTGCTTCAACTGACAAAATCGGCCACTGTGATCCAGTAAAATAACAAATCGTGACCGAACTTCGTGGCAGTGCAGAGGACAGTTTTTGCCAATTTATTTATAAAAAAAATTTTAACTATTTAACAAATAGCACAGAGAAAATAAATGTTGCATACAATCAATGAAAATAGTTAGTACAATGATCTTTTTTTCCAATAAAAATCAACTGAAGGATTAGAAGCTTTTACGCGCTTCTAAACGAAATGTCAAAGAACATTTTTATAATAAATTTTTTCTGTACATAGAATATTGTAAAGGATGTCCCAACAAGAACGCAAGATTTAAATATTAAATAAAACACAGATATTTAAAAAAAAAATCGTGAAACTTTATTATATCGTAAAGTAGACAGAATGAGGTTATGTATGGAACAACACATGGGATAGATGGCCGCCGCGGCTTTGCTGGCACACACGCCATCTTCTAATGAAATTTTCAATGACGGTTTTACATAAATGCTGTGATATTTCATTAATGCAACGTCCAATTTCCTCTTTTAAGACTTGAGTCGCCGTCGGCTTATTCACGTAAACCATCTACTTCAAAAAACCCCAAAGAAAAAAGTCTAATGGTGTTAAATCACACGATCTAGGCGGCCAATTCTGGTCTCCAAAACGCGAGATAATACGACCGGGAAATGACTGATGCAGCAATTGAATTGTTTCTCTGGCTGTATGACATGTGGCGCCGTCTTGTTGAAACCACATGCCCTCCACACTCATTTCTTCTTCTTTCACGATACTAAACACCATTGACTGTTTGCGCTTGACATGCCTCATTTTCATAAAAAAAGGTCCAATAATTCCTCCAGCCCAAAATCCACACCACACAGTGACACGTTAAGGATGCATTTGCTTCTCGTGAATCACTCGAGGATTTTTATCTCCCTATTGGCGAAGCCATCAAGATGGAAATGGGCCTCGTCACTGAAGATGATTTTATCGGCAAAATCAGCATTTTCATGTTGTCTCTCCAATACCCAATTAACGAACTCATTTCGCTGTCCATGGTCAGCTGGCTTCTGTTCCTGAGTTAATTGAACTTTGTATGCATAAAAATGCAAATCTTTCGTCAAAATTCGCTGCATAGTGGATTTGGAGACACCAATTTGCTGAGCTCGGTGTCGAGCTACGAAATTTTCGGTCGATCGACCTGGTCGAAGTCGCTTTGTTGTCTTTACATCACTAACAGAACCAGTTTTGGCAAATTTATCCATTAATCTCTTTACAGTTGACTCTTTATTGTGAACTTAAATTGATCGCAATTTGCGAACTGTAGCCGCAAAACTTTTACCATTTTAGTAAAACAATTTCACAATGAGAATGCGTTGTGCATTCGTGTAGCGCTCCATTTTCACTAACCTCGTACCTTCCACTAGCAGACAATAATAATTGTTCAAATGTCAAACAATGACACTTCGAATGGTGCCAAATTTAAATCTTGCTTTCTTGTTGGGACACCCTTTATTTAATGATTTATAAATCATTTAATTAGACCGAAATGGTTACAAGTGCCGCAAGCTTCTTCTTTTATAGTTTTTTTTTTTCAAGTAATGTTATCATTTGTCAACACATGAAATGGATCCCATTTCCCACGCAGTTATATCCATTGAGCTTTTTAAGGTTATGTGCAAAAACAAAATGACGTCAAAAATATTTACAAAATACTAATTTTGTTCTTAGATTTATGTAGAGAGAGAGAGAGAGAAGCACATACTTATACCCTCCCAATTGGTCCGTTAGCATACTATATTTTTTGAAAAACGGTGCACTACCATCAAAAGTTGCCAGATTCGATTTTCGGTGCTCATCACAATTGCCAGAAAAAAATCAATTTATTTCTTTAATTCCTCCTCATGTTTTCAAGTTATATAAATTACATTACATTACATTAATTTAAAATTGTCTTTTTGTCTGGAACCGCAAATAACGGTTATTGGGTCAATTTTTAACTAAATAAACCATTGAGATGGAAATGTATATACTCGTACGTGAAGTATGTGAAAATGTTAATATTTAAATGAATTTTATAAATATGTTACAGAGTTGTATTTTTGATTACTATTGATGCAAATCATTTTAACCAACCTCTTCAGTTCTTATTATAATCAATTATAATAATAATTTTGGACTTCATAATAACAGCTAAAAATATATTATAAAATATGATGTTTTATTTTTTAAAATCAAGGTCAAAAATTTTATAATGATAACATTGACTTACATAAATTCAAATCATATTAAAACTTGAGTTGGCTTTCACAAAAGGGTAACTGATAAGAAATATTTCTAAGAGAAAATAATAATATCGGTTTTTTCAAATTTTACCAGAAACTACGGTGTTATCCACTTTTCGGCTTCTAAAATAAAGTTAAATAAAGCACACATAAAGCTATGATTTGGATGAAACTTTCATTTCATTATAATACTTGAACCTTGCCTTTATGTACGAAATGGATTAATTGCAGCAGTAAATCCTTTTCACGTAGTGTTCGACCACTTTTTCGGACATTTCGTGTGTTATGTCGGCGATAACAAGACAAATGTTGGTTTTCAAATACTCCAACGTTTGGGACCGTTTATACGAGTAAACACAGTCTTTGACGTAGCCTCACAAAACAAGTCTAACGGCGTCAAATTGCTTGATGTTGGTGGTCAATTGACGTCGTCAAAACGTGAAATTACGCTTTCTGGAAACTTCCCATGCAATAATACCAGAATCGGTCGTCTTATGTGGCACGTGGTCCCGTCTTGTATAGGTATAAACCACATATTGTTCAGTCCATAATTTTTAATTCCAGGCCAAAAAAAGTCGCTTAACATACGGCCATAGCGCCCTGAACTAAAACTATGGTTATCTGCCACACTTTTACTAACTTAAGCGATATTTTTTGCAGTGTGTGCATTGCATGATGTACAGGTCTGGCCACATCTGTAACGCTTCCGATCTCTTGAAATTTCTTTATAATCCTGTCAATTCTTTGTATAGTAGGTCGATTATGATAACCATAATCACGACCAATGTCTGAATCACTACTTTCGTTGTAACCATTTTTACGCGGTTTTCGGTGGTTAAGCGTTCAAATATTCGTAAATTGCAAACACGTGCCCACGTTTGAATCACCACTTTTGTAGTACGTTTTAACTATTTTTACGCATTCTTCAGTTGTTTGTTAAACGATCCATATTCGTAAATGGCAAACATTTCACTAAATAAATAACACTTCAAATGACAAATATTTAACAGCTGACTGCCTTGCCAGACCGGCGGTGTTGAAAGACCTAAATCAATTATCCTTTATGAAGCACTACAATGACCAGAATTTCATTGCAGTCCACGAATTAGGAGTTACAGGGGAAACATTTAGTTCCAGAAAATCTTTATTATTTTCTATAGGAGATAATGGAATGATCATTACAGTACAGTCCACTTTCATTTTCAGCCCCTTTAAGTGCACAAAATTTGACTAAATTTATTGTAACCGTATTGAAGGTATTAACCTATGAATACTCACTCATGTATTATTCGATTATTTGTATGGAATGAACTAGAAGAAGTGTGGGTTGGTCGTCGATTTCCTACAGTTTATGTGTAAGGATCTACAGGATTAAGTTGAATTTCGGAAAATCGGACATTTTACAAATACGGTTCATTTTCATTTCTGAACACTACCTTAGCAAACTCTTAACGTATACCAAATTTAACAGAATTTAGTGTAACCGATAGGAGATATGAACTGAAGAGTATTTGGGTTAAAATGGTTTCTTAACCGAGTGATTTTTTTTTTGCAGGTAGCATCAAAATTTATGGATGAAAATATTGAATAAAAATGCAGCTGCAATCTATGAATAAGAGGTGATAGAAAAAAATTGAATTTTGGGAAATTGTTGAATTTGTATGGGAGTTACAAGAAGCGATGGGCCGATATATCACATTTAGAATGTCCCGCTGAAACCTGACAATGTATACTAGGCTGTGCCAAGTTTTAAGAAGTTAAAAGTTCCTGGCAGTTATTGTGCTTGCCAGGCAACCAAACTACATCATCGCGAATCGAATTTGGTCAAAACGGGGTATTATATATGTATATATGTATATGTATATACCTATATATGTACCTATATATGATATACCTTCGTTTCACCAGTTGAAGGTATAAAGACATTGAATATTATAATACAATTTACTAAAGATTATAATAGACATTTTTTTTTTTTTGTTCTTTTTTTTTTTTTTTTTTTTTTTTGTTAAGAAACAAATACCCAAATTTTTATTTTATTTTTTCATGATTGATAAAATCAAAAAATTAAATCAGTCTGAATTTCAATTTCTGATTTTAATCATTTCAAAATCCATTTTACTTTGTCTCTGGTTTCTTTAAACAAAAAGTAACCACGATTTCTGGTCTGGTTTTTAAAAATAAAAATAATTTGTGGTTATTATTTTTACTCTTTATTATAAAACTCTAAAGTAGTTGTTTTAAATAATTTTTATTTTAATTTTATTATAATTGTTATTTAAAATAATAATTGTTTTTAATTAATATATTAATAATAATATATTAATACATTAAAATATATTAATAATAATATATTAATATATTAAAATATATTAATATTAATATTAATATTAATATTAATATATTTTAATTAATATATTTAATTAATACGAGTATATTGTAAATGATTTTTCAAAAATATTACTCATAACTGTTAGGGTACCTGTATTTTGATTTTGTGGGTATTCTCAATATAACCTGTGCACAAATTTAAAGAATTTTTCATAAAAAACACAACTTAATAATTAAAACTTATTGTTACGAATTTGTATAAATAGTTTGTGACCACTTCAATTAAAAATCAAATATTGCGTAGTAGTTTTGAACAGTAATAGAATCGTTATTAATAACCAGTTATATTGCTAATCACTTTTAATTTAAAAAATGCAATCCTTTTGCCCTCAGAATTCCGCATTTGCGGCAAATACCAAGTAATCACTTCAACTATCATGATGACAGACCTTAGTATTCCGTTGCCATTGCGCTATTTTCTGCTTTCATTATTTAATTTTACTCTTAGAATTTCTTCAGGATTGTTATAGTTGTTGTATTTCATAATACTTAGAGTGAGGAGGAAAGTCTTGGGAAATGATAAGATTAATATTGATGGTATTTTCTATTTTTGCAAAAAAAAAAAAAAAAAAAAACTTTTTTTTTATTTTTACGATAACAAGTTTCTCATCATCTTTCTCGCACGTCTCCTTAGTATTTCAGATAATATTTTATTGTGATTGTTGTTTTCTTTTTCTTAGAATTGATATGACAACTAACTAAAAAAATCAATTAACTTTTCATTTCTTTATCTAAAATGTTCATAAATGAGATTGTGGAAATTTTTTTAAATATTTACTTAACAAGCTTAAGAATGTGCGCATTGCAAACTAATTAAGTGCAATTTTGTAGTATTAAAGGAGGAACTTCAGGCCTGATAACTAACTAGTTTGAATTGGCTATGCTAATGCAAACGATGGTCATTTTTTTGAGGGACAGAAAGGTAACAAATTTACAATTGAGGCAGGCACAATGAAACGTAATATTTGTATCAGATTTTTCTGTAACTTCGCCCTCAAAAGTGTCATTGCGTTTCGATAAAATACCCAAAATATCGCCACTATATTACTTTGATAATAATATTACTTTAACTATAAAACATATTTATTATATTGGCTTGTATTTTCTTTATCAAGTTCTCGGTTAATACTGTTTAAAACGATTTGATTAATAAAATAAAAAAATTTAAATTTCATATTTTTCGATTTGAATGGCCTACTTGTACAATCTTTTTACCATCTTTTGCAATCTCAGATCAAATTTGCAATAGCACAACGCATTTGAGGCATTGATTGTCGGTTCATAACATACCTATAGAGTTAAGGCAGTCTAAATCAGGCATAAAATAATGGTTAAGACAAATCATGTAAGCAAACTGAAAACGATGTTCTCTATCCCAAAATTCATGTTGCCACTTGGTCTTCCGGCAACCATCCATTTTGAACTGTTTCATTGAAGATGCCAACATTGACTTATAGTTAATATCGGTATTGGGTTTCAATGGCCATTGACTTTGTTTTAGTGTTATTATTCACTTCACTAACCAGAAAATTCCACTATTTTGTAGTTCTTTAACATTATTATTTAACACTCCATTTTGTGCCCCAAAGCATTCAGTTTTTAATGCTGTGAACCATTTTTTGGAGAAATACCAAAAGGATGTTCACTACAACTCTATTCCCGTACAATAAATAATCAGATCCATAGGCATGCACTTTTTATCGGCGAAATCTTACTGCACTGATGTGGGAATGGTCTTAAAAATATTTCGCCAAAAATCATTGCCAAGCACTTAAAAAACCACCAAGCAAATCGCCAACGTAATCCTAAAATTGTCGATATGTCATATAACATTGCTTGTGGTGTTTAACTCAAGAGAGAATGTCTAAGAAACTGTCATAGTTTAAGTCTTAAATCATTATTTTTCAAATTAATTATTTTACCGACAACAATAATCTGGACTCTTCTTTAATTTTAAGGGAATAGAATATCAATATCTTTATCCTATGTATGATCTTTGTATGATAAAACCAATATCCGTGCTGAATAGGAACAAACTTTAGAACTACAAAGTATGCTTCTTCTTACTTAACTATTCATCGGAGGACTGAGCACATTTAACAAGTTTATGACGGCCAGTAGGTGGCCAACCGTAACAGGAACATCTGTTTTTCTTTGAACAATGTACACCTCGATGTACAGATAAACACTTCAGCGGATTATTGTAATAAGTTTCCATTCACGAAATACATAAAAATAGTTTTTACGTAGCGCGCAAGAAATGTAAAATGTAATATCCGGTCCCCTCAAAAACCTTTGGCCTAATTACTACAACCATTTTCTATTGTAATATAAGTCGCGAAAGAAGAACAACACATTTGTGTCAAAACTTCAGAAATATTTGCACATATCAAGCTATTGCACATATCCTTCATAAGGATTTAATGTATATTTTGATTAAATGATTTGCAGATCGTTTACATTGTCCGTAATAGCAAGTATTCCAAGTACTTGTAATGTTTAACCTGAAATTATTTATTTTATTGACAGCAGAGCCGAGGCAGATGAAACTATCCACTAACTCATAGTTGTAGTTGTTCACTGTTCACACAAACTCCCAAATAATTAAACTTATTGCTTGTCAAAAAAATTGATATGGTTTCATCCCGTGTATAGCGAAGCCAACTTTTAGCTATTCCTTCTCAATGTTTGAGAAGACTATAGTAACGCCTCACAGTTTTTGGCCAATTATGTCTGCCTCATCAGTGTATTCTAGAAACATTTGGTTTATGTTTATAGCAGCTTTCTCCATTGTCATCTCCATGAGTATGTGGAAAAGTTTGCATCACAAGCTGTCTGCGTATTATTTTGGTGGAAATGGCTGTGTCAGATCCATTTATATGTTAACTCAAGACTTCTTGTTGGTCTTTCTTAGCAAAAAATCCAGCAAAAAAAAGTTAAAAAAAATTTAATACTTAAGAAAATGTTCTTCACGAAAAAACATAATACTATCTGGTGGAAAAATGTAGCTCCGAATTCTACGACCATTTTTTATACGAAGTTTCGCAGCACTAGGGCTGTCCCAAAACTAGCCGATCTAACTAACAAAGAAGACACAAACAAGTTGGGAAACATTTTCTATATTTTTCAACATAAACTCGTTTTAATATTCAACCATATTCAATTGTTGTTATATCCTGTTTATAGTAAGAACTATGAAACTCCTTAAAATAGTCATCAACCGCAGGAAAAATGTTGGGAAACATTTTCTATATTTTTCAACATAAACTCCTTTTAGTATCCAACCATATTCAATTGTTGTTATATCCTGTTTATAGTAAGAACTATGAAACTCCTTAAAATAGTCATCAACCGCAGACCCCTGTTTCTCTCTTCATTGTTGACAAATCTTTTGCCACCGATCCATTTTTCAAGTTTGGAAATAGAAAATAGTCCGAGGAAGCTAAATCTGGCGAATAAGGTGTGTTTGATGAAGCAATTCGAACTTTAATTCATTAATTTTGGCCTATAGCTATAGTAGATGTGTGAACTGAAGCGTTGTCTTGATGAAAACACAATTTCTTGTTCGCCAACTGCGTAATTTTGTCACTTAAACGCTGCAATAAATTAGCGTAATATTTGCCGTTGATGATAATGATAATGATGATAATGATAATCCCATGCGATTTCCAAAAAACAGACGCCCGCAGATAGAACCGTCTGCGCTTTCTTTGGTCATGATTCTCCCATTACAGTCCACTGCTTTGGCTATTAGTTTGTCTCAGGTGGGAAGTGGGGACTCATGTCTCATCCATTGTTATAAATCGATGCAAAACTTCCGCTTTATTGCGGTGAAAGATCACCAAACACTCTACTAAAACGTCTTCACGACACTGTTTTTGCGCTATTGAAAGCAAGCGCGGCACCCATCTTACTCACAGCTATCTCATCTTCAAATATTCAGTCAATATGCGATGTATAAAGCTTTTTAAAATACCAATCATTTCAGCTGGCCCACGCACTATCATCCAATACCATTTTGTGCATTCTCTTAACCCTGTACGGCGTGGACACCTCAATTGGTCAGCCACTAGGGTATTTGTCTTGGCAGCTCGTAAGGCCTCGTTTAAACTCTGCTACCCATAATTTACAGTCGTAAAGGAAGAAACAGATTCCTCAGAGGGGAATCTAGCTCGGCTGTAGTATGGGTTGCACTGAGAGCCTTTAAATGGAAATATTGAATTACATAACGGTGACCAATTTTTTCATGTTTACGAACTTACTTTGAAGGCTCTAACAAAAATACTAAACAACGTGGCGTCTTGAAGCTTAAAACACATGTTTTATAAGGTTGCCAGTTTTCATCATGTCAAGTCGGCCCGGTTTGGGCCCGCCCTCGTATAACTGGATCAAACATGGATTTTTTTTGTACCCTATTGCATAAAGTACAGTTCAATGAAAAACCCAGAAATTTCTGCTTTACAGCAACTTGTTCGATGGCGTCTGATTTCGAACGGCGACTCTGTCATCCTTTATAGCTGATAATGAATGAGCAAAAGCAGCACAAATTTTCGATTTTACTGCCTACAGCATACATTTTGTTCAAAAAAAAAAAACAGCGAATACAGATTTACCTGAAAGCGGTTGGATTAAAGCCAATTGAACGGATACTTGTTAAGATTGTCACAAGATTATGTGCATACATGGAACTGATAGGACATGCATCTTATCGATTTAGTCATTCTTAGGGGCAACTGGCTATAGATTTTGCACGTAACATCCATTTTTAAGTATTTTTAGTAGTTGATATGAAATTAAGCGAGGTATTTTGACCTTTTAATAGATGCATCTGATTTCGTTTTTTCTATTTTAGTAAAACAGCTGATGTGTCAGTACAATCATCAATAAGTCAGCACATCTTCAAAAGTTCGATTGCTCATTTTGTATTATAAATGGGATTGTAATCGTATGGAATTTCAATGAATTGTTAATCCTGGTTGTTGTTCTTATTGTTTACTTTGAAAACATTTTGAAAACCTTTTAAATAAAAACTAAAACTCAGTGTCTGATCATGCTGAACTCCAATTTCGAGAAGACGAAAACAAAAAAAAAAAAAAATTGAATTTTTTAAACACGATCAAAACAGTGACTGTGAGATCTCAGTTAAAGAGAAGCAAAAAAAAAACGAAAAGCAACAACTACAAAAAAGTAAGAAAAATTAAACTTTATAAATAAAGCAATGTACGAATGTATGTAATAAATGTATTACACACACACACTCACACACACACACACACACACACATACTGCTATCAATATCAATAGTCATATACACAGATGTAAATGTATAGACAGATACAGATACTGATTTTCTTACAGAAATATTTTGTAAGTTTAATCAGTTACTCGGTGATTCTGTTAGTCAGTCATTCATTCTGTCAGTCACTTCAGTTTTGGTCAGGGTGACGGAGCGCTAAAAGGCGTTGGAGGGGGGGGATGCAGTTACAAAAATGCTTGGACTCATATAATTATATGGACAGACAGACGGACAGATAATGCACTGGAGCAACAACCACAAAAGGTGTTCGTACTCTAATCAACAACATCAGTGTTGTTACAGTGGGAGAAAACAATGATTTGGACTATATTTATAAAATGCAAAATGTGTCGCGTACTGAATTTATGCCAACCAATAACTCAATCATTACAACGTTTCTTAAATCTCGCACACTTTCTCGTCGTGAAACCTCTTTCATTGACCGGAAACAGGGTCGTTTGAAGTGGAAATTTTGGATTTTGGAAAAAGAAAATAGTCAGCCGAAGCCATACCAGGTGAACTATGGTAGTTGTTCGATGATATTTATTGAATTTTTTACCAAAAATGCATTCACAATGATAACGTTGTGAGTTAGTGGGTTATCGTAGGGCAACAATTCATAGAATTTCTGTCCACAAATCTGGCTTTCTCTGAGGAATTTGTTCTTCTAAATGCCGCTTAAATCTCAGACGGCATGCTTTCTTGACCATCTGATCTTCCAACAAGAATACCGAGTGGCTTTTTATCCAGTTCTTCATTATTTTCCATTTTGAACCTAATTGGAAGGTACCACCCCGAAGGTTGTTGATTGATGCGCATGTCAAACTCATAAAGCCATATCTCATCACCAGTTGTAATTGCTTTTTGCGAATGAGGGATGGGACTTGAGTCATTCCAACATACGAGATCGCTCTAAAAACTAACCGACCTAACAAAGAAGACATAAAAAAGTTGGGAAAACTTTTCTTTATTTTTCAACATAATCTCCTTTTAGCTCGACATACTTTTTCCAGTGATATTCAATAGCTTCTATATCCTATTTATAGTAAGAACTATTAAGCTCTTTAAGATAGCCATCAACCGCACACTCCACCTCTTCATTGTTGGCAAATCTTTTACCACCGATCCATTTTTTAAGTTTGGAAATAGAAAATAGTTCGAGGGAGCGAAATATGGCGAATAAGGTGTGCTGGATGAAGCAATTCGAACTTTAATTCATTAATTTTGGCCATCAGTATAGTGGATGTGTGAACTGGAGCGTTGTCTTGATGAAAAAACACTTTCTTGTTCGCCAAATGCGTAATTTTGTCACTTAAACGCTGAAATAAATTGGCATAGTATTCGCCGTTGTTGGTTTTTCCTTTCTGAGGATAATCTATAAAAAACTGACGCCCGCAGATGGAACTGCCTTCGTCTTTTTAAACACGATTCTCCCATTCCAGTCCACTGCTTTGACCGTTAATTTGTCTCAGGTACGAAGTGGTGCACTCATGTCTCATCCATTGTTATAAATCGACGCAAAAATTCGGCTTTATTGCGGTGAAATATCGCCAAACACTCTACTGAAACGTCTTCAAGACGCTGCTTTTTCTCTGTTGAAAGCAAACGCGGCACCCATCTTGCGCACAACATTCTTATCTTTAAATCTTCGTTCAATATACGATGTCTAGCCCTTTTCGAAATGCCTGCCATTTCAGCCGACGATCACCTGATACCATTTTGTGGATTTTCTTAACAGTGTCCGGCTTGGCAGCTCGTACAGCTTCGTTTAAATTCTGTTACCTAATATTTTACAGTCGTAAGGGAAGGAGCAGAATCCCCCAGAGTGGAATCTAGCACGGCTTTAATATTGGTTGGACTGAGACCTTTCAAATGGAAATATTGAATTACATAATGGTGACCAATTCTTTTCATGTCTACAAATTCACTAATTTGATGGCTCAAATAAAAATTCTAAAAAAGTGGCGCCTTTAAACTTAAAACATATGTTTAATAAGGTTGCCACTTTACACCAAAAATAATTTTTTTTTTTTTTCGAACTACTGACACCATCTATACGTCATCTATGATAATGTTTGTAAATCCATAGTGCCCATTTGGGCACTTTATAAACATCAAGTATTCTTGCATGGTTTTAAGAGTTTGAATAGAACCAATAGTTTATATTTACACCTAGATGTAGTTTGGAAACTACTAAAGAACGCAGCGTTTTGAATACTTGGGAAGTTTAGAGTATAACAATTTGTCTGTAAAAGAATATGCAGAATATCGCATTTTAAAAGAGAACTTAAAGAGTTCCTTTTGCAAAACCTTGAAAAGCTTCTTTATAAATGCGGAATAATCCTGAGGTGTGTTTTACGAATTGAAGACATGTATATTTTCACATAATTTTGTATATACAAAATGCTTTTGTTTTTTCTTCCTCTTTCATGCTTAATTATACTTTTAAAACTGTTGTTTAATAATGTTGCGACTTTTCACCAAAATAGTTTTTATTTCCAAACTACTTGCACCATCTATATATCAGGTCGGCTAGCTTTGGGACCATCCTCGTCCTCCATTTGCTTCTACTTTCGCACTATCATCCGGTTGTAGTAAGTTCGGGATAATTTACCACGCATCGAGCATTAATGAGCTTAGTTGACCCAATGAAAATGGATCGCATTGTCACCCCTCGCAGCAGCAACGCAAAAGGACGTTAGCTGAATGTACATAAAATCTCACAAAGCTGAAATTTCTACACTGTTATTAAAAATTTTGGTCTACTGCATTTTTTTACAGTTCCTGGTAAAATATGAAAAAATTGACCAATTAACCTCACCTCTTCTAGTTGCTCCCACACAAACGACTGAGATAACCCAAATATTCTTACCTCCATATCGTCCAATCGGTTGGACTTAATTTAGTCAAATTTACAACACGTTGAGCGTTTATCAAAGTAGGGTCTCAAAATGAAAACGGAACATGTTGCGATATCCATTCCATCAATCCATCCATAAAAATTCACCGATATTCGCAATTCAATCAATCCTCTGTCATTTATAATTAGTAGACTGTGGTAGTTTAAATTTGTACTTATAACATTGCTTTAAAATTGTCAATAACAGCTCAAGTAACGTAACTATGCCCCTTCTGATTACTCCTCCCATGCAAATGACCGATTTAATCCATATATTTTGAAATCCATACCTTCCAATCGGCTGTACCAAATTCGATCAAATTTTCAATATATCATGAATTTGGTAATCTAACTTCTTGGAACGAAAATGGACGATGCAGCCAAGTCCATTCTTTTGCCTTCCATACAAATTCACTGAAATTTGATTTTGATTTTGTTATCGATTCGATTTGATCTTATCGAAATTTGATTTTCCTCGTAGCCTGAAGTTACTTGAATTCTTTTCATATATATTGCGTTATAAAATTGGGTAAAATTTGAAAAATTACAAATTATCTTAATTAACTTTTATATACCTCGATTTGTATCTTTCATTCAATTGCTTTACATTCAATATATGTAATTGTGCTCTCATCGGGCGTTGAGTACTTCGAATGGAAAAAGATTTCACTGTCACGTACAAATTGATTGATTTAGAACAAATCGGAAGTATCTTAAACATTTCCCAAACGAAGGAGTTCAGAAAAAGCTACAATTTTGTTTCTTTCATTGTGCTTTAATTCATGTTTTCTGCAGCAGCATAAAAGAACGTCAAGGGTGGATGTCAGCTCTCCTGACTGAAATTTCTTTACTGGTGGTTAACTAAATTGAATGAAACGGGAATGCGTATTAGAAAATGTACACCCATTGTGCCGCACGGACGAAGAAACTGTGTTTGAAGTGTAAAATAATAAAAAGTTACGCTTTTGTTGTTGTTCAATATGATGACTGACTGGTTGGTTGGTATTGTGGTGATTGTGAGTTTGTTGTTGTTATTGTTGTTTGTTATTGTGTTTGCTGTTCGTGCTGTTTCTTTCCATCACATATTTCTTCATTACAGGTGATCGTAGCGATGAAAACAATAACAACTGCAGCAGCAACAGTAACAACAACAGGGCAACAAATACTGTAAACAACATAAGCTATTGCCACGAATGATTTCGACCATACTACATCGATTTACACACATACAACTCACAACCGCCTGTCAGCAACCAAACTCATACTTGTATAACCAAGAGTCCATGCGAATCCAATGTTGCCAAACACAGATGCTGATGCATGGACATGTGTGTGTGTGTGTGTGTGCAATTGGCTGTTTAATCCCCTCAACCCCAAACACAGCCACAGTTGTAATCGAACATCGTCGCGTACAAACAACATTTCAAAGATCTACTTGACGGCCCGCTTACTGCCCGTCCTCCCCCTTCTGGCCTTAGGCTATGTGCAGCCCAGTCTAATCGAGCTGCATGTAAAGTGCAACAACTTGTGGTAAAATAACTGGTTGCAACTTTTTATTTGCTGTTTTGGGGTATTACAAGTTTTTACTTTTATTTTTTTTTTTGCTGCTGCTGTTGTCGTTGTTGTTGTTGTTTGTTGGTTTTTAATAAACAATTTCATTGGTTGTTGTTGTTGCTGCCGCAGCAGCAGAAAAAAGGGAAAGGCAAAATATTTTTTAGCCAATGGCTTTTTTTTTTGCAAGGCTCGCAATAGTAACAACACACAAATCTACCAAAATTACTGAAAAGAAACCATTAAAAAAATTAAATAATAATTTTGAGAATATGCAATATGATCAAATATCTTTGCAATTTATTTAAATTCTTGTTGTCCAAAAATGGAAAATATAAATATCAATGGTACAGCCTCAAAAGAAATCTCAGCATACAGAAGTAATGACTTTTTTGGTAATCTAATATGTAAAAAATATGTAAATACAAACAAGAAAAAGTTAATCAGGTAAAAAAAAATCTATAAATTCGTTATAACTTAATTTTTTTCGGATTTAATGTCTACTTAACGGCCCGTAGAACATGTGAATGCAACATAAACTTGTACTTTAAACCGACTTTTAGACCTTCAGACGGCTGCAGCTGGAAAGGCTATTATATGTCACGGACAGAGGCAAATGTGTGCTCCGAAACATCTGATGGTTGAGTTCAACGACAGCCAATAACATTGATATGGGAAATGAAAACTGTGATTGTTGTTACTGCAGTCTTATCAATTATATAAATGGGATCAAAACTGAACGAAGACAAAATCAAGTTATTATTATTATTATTGTTATTATTTTTAAAATATCTAATTTCTATTCCTTGGACATTTTGTGTAAATTTCGACAAACTTAACCTCTGGATGGTAGATTTTTTATACGAGTACACTTCAGCAAAACGAGTAATATTAGACAGAGAATGAATATAGATGACATTGCTGAATAAACACGTAATTTTAACCGAAAACCCAGCGTAAATCGTATGTTTCAAATGATGGAATAATTCTGGGGATTTTTAAGAGAAAAATTATTCGTATGATACAGGGACCCATTGTCGCTATCGAAGAATATCGACATTGTATAAATCTTAAGCCATATTAACTAAATATATGAATGACTAATAGATGCTTTCTAATATGCTTTATCAAATGGGACTGTATTATTGTTTACCTGCAGTTAACATATTTATGACTATATTGACTATGTATATGTATATTAGACCATGATTTGAAAGGTCTACTTTCAGCCCTGCATTAGTAAGTGTGAAATTAGAGGCCAAGACCCTACACTTTCGTGGCACGCGGGTGTCCTTATACCTGCAATAGATAGTTTTGCGGGATGACTGCGAATGAAACCTTTCTGAAGGGTCTTGACTTGAAGACCTCAAAGCAGCTTTGCAAATATCTAAATATGTGTAAAAAATTTGATATACAGGATGACGCACTAATTATGCTACAATAAGGAACTATAATAAAATTTTTTAATCAATGTATTTCTTGTACTTTTTTTTTTTTTGTTGTATAAAAAATTCAATTTTATTTTATATAACTGATTGATAGACCATCAATGACCTCCAAGCCCATTCACGAATATGCGACACCTGATCAGAAAATTGTTCATTGCAGTCTGAAGGGTTGAAGTTGAAATCGGGATCGGGATTAGATCAAAATGGGCCTCATTAGATATAAACTCGCAATTTATCAAGTTGCCATTTCAATAATTTTTTTTGTCAAAATTCCAGGCGAATAGGCAAATTCAGAGGGTTTAACTTGCTTCCAATTTGGGCTTTGTACTGAAATAAGTTTAAGTCGCCATGAATTATCATTTGTAATGATCGTCTGTTAACTCCAATCCGAAAAATTTTGAGTCGAAACACTTGGATTTTCCTGAATTGAGGATGCTACAGTCGCGTTTGTGCCTAGAACCCAAACATGGGAATCTCGATGGTACGGTCTTCATGCGATACTTCCAGATTCGGCAAACATGTTTGCCCACCTCGAAATAGTCCATCTACTCGGGAGAGTGCCGCCAAACTCTCGCGTAAATTCGCTTTGGACGAAAGTGAAGGACTGCAAAGCATGGTACCGCCGCGCTATCCAAATGCTCTTTACGGTATCCTAAACCTAAATAGTAAATATTAAATAGTAAATAGTGAAAAGTAAATAGTAAATAGTAAGTAGTAAATAGTAAATAGTAAATAGTAAACAATAAATAGTAAATAGTAAATAGTAAATAGTAAATAGGAAATAGTAAATAGTAAATAGTAAATAGTAAATAGTAAATAGTAAATA
>JAHXMU010031779.1:0-20244 GCA_019455685.1 Philornis downsi | reverse complement strand
GCGTTGCCAGATGGGTCCGTCGAATATGGGCAACCCTGTACATATGCAGCTTAAGAAAACACATAATATACGAGGGGCCCAAAACTAGCCGACCTGACGTATAGATGATGCCAGTAGTTTGAAAAAAAAAAAAATATTTTGGTGAAAAGGGGCAATTTTAACAAAATTATGTTCTAAGTTTCAAGGCGCCACGTTGTTTAGTATTTTTATTTGAGACATCAAAAATAAACGGCCTCAGTGAATTTGTAAACATGGAAAAAATTGATCACTGTTATGTAATTCAATATTTCTATTTTAAAGATCTTCTTAGTCCAACCAATATTAAAGCCACGCTTGCGTATACTTTTGGGGGACTCTGCTCCTTCGTTTACGACTCTAAACTATTGGGTGGCACAGTTTAAACAGGGCCGTACGAGCTGCCTAAACAAACACCGTAGTAATCGACCAGCACTCTTAATCAATTCCACAAAGTGGTATTGGATAATCGTCCGCTGCGTGAGGTAGTTGAAATGATAGATATTTCGAAAAGCCGTATACATCGTATTACGTATAGATCGAAGATTTGAAGATGAGGAAGCTGTACGCAAGATGGGAGCCGCGCTTGCTTTCAATACAGCAAAAACCTCGTTATGCAGATGTTGCAGTAGAATAGAAAGTACAATAAAACCGAATTTTGCATCTATTTATAGCCGTGAATGAGACATGGATCCATTGCTTCATAAGAGACAAGGGAATAGTTAAAGCAGTGGACTGGGATGGGAGAATCGTGACCAAAGAAGGCGAAGAGGGTTCCATGTACAGGCAAGGCCATGATGTCTGTTTTTTTTTTTTTTGGGATACGCATGGGATTATTTTTTATTGATTATCATCAGAAAGGAAAACGGCAGCAACGGCTACTATTATGCTAACTTATTTTTGGAAATTGTGGAAAAAAGTCAGCAATTGGCAAAAAGAAAGTGTTGTTTCATCAAGAAAATGCTTCAGTTTACACATCCACTATTGCGACGGAAAAAATTAATGAATTAAAGTCCGAATTGCTTCATCACGCACCTTATTCGCCCGATTTAGCTCCCTCGGCCCATTTTCTATTTCTGATCTTGAAAAAAGGCCTGGTGATGAAAGATTTGCCAATAATGAAGAGGTGGAGCCTGCGATTGATGGCTATTTTAAAGAGTTTAATAGTTTTTACTATAAAATGGGTTTAGAATCTATTGAATATCGCTGGAAAAACTGTATCGAGCGGAAAGCAAATTATGTTGGAAAATAAAGAAAATTTTTCTCAACCTTTTGGTGTCTGTTTGGTTACGTCGGCTAGTTTTGATCCCGTCCATACCTATATCAGTAATTAAAGATATTACATAATTTATCAAAAACCGCTGTATTAAAAAATTGTTGCAAATTGTGAACGACATTGAATATGGAAATAAGAATTGGTTGCAAATAAGCATCAGAATAAGAGTCATAATACTAGGCTTTGTCTTAACTTTTTCTTGTCATCACAAATTTGTTTGCGCTGGTTCTACTAAAACATTCTGTCACATCTCAACTCATTTCCAATGCACTTTGCAAAATACTTTATCTCCATCAGCATAGTTTCATTATTGAATCCAATACTTTTTTCTGACAGATCGAGGAGATATGAAATCATGACAAGGCGTGGATTAATAACAACAATACATTATCTTTGGTGAGATTCAAAAACATGCTGGGCGATAGGGAGAGAGCTAGAGAGAGGGAGAGGGCAAGCCAAGCCATGGCCCCTCTTAATAGTATAAGCAATTGCAAAACATGACATGAAGACAACGGACAGACGAATAATGATGAAGAGGATTAAATAAACAAATCCAAATTGTAATTGTATACACGCTTACAAAAATCATATTACTTATTGTTTTTCTGTTCACTTTGCATTTTGCAAAATAACGTATCAGTCTGAGTGACAGGCGGACAGACAATCAAAGTTGCTTACTTCGTTTTGTTTCGGCGCCCATAGGTGATTGTAGCGATGATGATGATGATGATGATGATGCTAAAGCTATTGATGATGCTAGTGCTGGTGTTGGTGCTGGTGGTGTCGGTATTATTGTTGGTCGTGGTCGTGTTGTCTGTGATATATAAACTGCATAACAAATGTCGAGGTGTACTCGTACATGGTACTCCTCTTTACGTACTCCATACAAATGGTAGAAGTTATTGTGTTTGTTGGTTGTATCTTTCAACTAAATACAACCGACTGAGCTGAGTTGAACACAAGAGTTATGCGATTGCGCGCATTTATTAGGTCATGGTCGCAAGATACCAAACAAAATACGAACAAGAAAGAAAAAAAAGTGATACCAGTAATACTAATAACATACATTTACATTCAGAAACGCTGGCGAAACACAAAGAAGAAACACCAAGAAACAAATGATACGAGTATTATAGTTCAAATCATAACGCCGAGAAGCACAACACGGATGAATACCCAAGTACTCGTTGTCAGACACTCGTCCGTGCAGTGCAATCGCCGCCAACTGAACTAAGTTATCCGCAAATGATATTTAATACATCAAATATCATTAAGAGCATCAGTGGTGGCGACAACAGCTCAACTTCATTATAATGAAGCTTTTAATCATTTGCTGCTTTTTTTTTTGTTTTTTGTATACCGATTTGTGGCAAATTAATTCAATTATGTTGAGCTGATTGTACACCATTTTTGTCTAAGAGCAATGGGCGTGCTAAAGGGATGGATAGAAACCCTTCAGAATTTAGTTAGGAATAACAAACCAATAATATATGGATGGCGGGTGGGCGAGGGATATGATATAACTTAGGCTGAACTATCACCAGGCACAGTGTGTGTTTCTTTCGGCAAATAAATAAATCTTATCGGAGGACTCTAAAAAAACCAACACATTGAAAATACTCTCACAAACCGAAGCTAAAGTTATACTGCAAATACATCAATATCCCTGTTTGCGTCGCTAATTCGGACCGGAGAAATGCGACGCAAACCGAAGCACGATTTTTCATACATTTGTATTGATTTTCGTTTAATTGGTTCTTTTTTTTTATAATTTTAGCTAAAGAAATAGATTTTTCAATAACAAATACTGCTTTTTTATTTTTTATATTTGAAAATATTTTTTTATTAAAATGAAAATATGACAGTAAAAATTCATAAGAAAACTTGAAAAAAAAAACAACAAAAATATCAGGATTAAAATAAAGAATAAGGAATTAATTTTATAAAAGCAAAAATTTATATGGATTTGTTAAGTTTTTTATTCTGAGCTTGAATCATCTAAATCGATTACATACCATACATTTCATTGATAGAAATTGTCAATCTTACTAATTTTTGTATGAACTTATCTAAAGTTTGTTGGATTGTTAGAGCTTTTTTTTAATAAATTTCCTTATAACAACTGATAGCATCGGTAAGATTTCTGGACACCTTTAAACTGCGATTTTCGTCTGGGTCATTGTTTTCAAAAATGTCCATTGCTTGCAATATCAAGTGCATGGTTTCCGAAATTTTAGCAACAGTAAGGTTTTTTTCTTCTGCTTCAACTGACAAAATCGGCCACTGTGATCCAGTAAAATAACAAATCGTGACCGAACTTCGTGGCAGTGCAGAGGACAGTTTTTGCCAATTTATTTATAAAAAAAATTTTAACTATTTAACAAATAGCACAGAGAAAATAAATGTTGCATACAATCAATGAAAATAGTTAGTACAATGATCTTTTTTTCCAATAAAAATCAACTGAAGGATTAGAAGCTTTTACGCGCTTCTAAACGAAATGTCAAAGAACATTTTTATAATAAATTTTTTCTGTACATAGAATATTGTAAAGGATGTCCCAACAAGAACGCAAGATTTAAATATTAAATAAAACACAGATATTTAAAAAAAAAATCGTGAAACTTTATTATATCGTAAAGTAGACAGAATGAGGTTATGTATGGAACAACACATGGGATAGATGGCCGCCGCGGCTTTGCTGGCACACACGCCATCTTCTAATGAAATTTTCAATGACGGTTTTACATAAATGCTGTGATATTTCATTAATGCAACGTCCAATTTCCTCTTTTAAGACTTGAGTCGCCGTCGGCTTATTCACGTAAACCATCTACTTCAAAAAACCCCAAAGAAAAAAGTCTAATGGTGTTAAATCACACGATCTAGGCGGCCAATTCTGGTCTCCAAAACGCGAGATAATACGACCGGGAAATGACTGATGCAGCAATTGAATTGTTTCTCTGGCTGTATGACATGTGGCGCCGTCTTGTTGAAACCACATGCCCTCCACACTCATTTCTTCTTCTTTCACGATACTAAACACCATTGACTGTTTGCGCTTGACATGCCTCATTTTCATAAAAAAAGGTCCAATAATTCCTCCAGCCCAAAATCCACACCACACAGTGACACGTTAAGGATGCATTTGCTTCTCGTGAATCACTCGAGGATTTTTATCTCCCTATTGGCGAAGCCATCAAGATGGAAATGGGCCTCGTCACTGAAGATGATTTTATCGGCAAAATCAGCATTTTCATGTTGTCTCTCCAATACCCAATTAACGAACTCATTTCGCTGTCCATGGTCAGCTGGCTTCTGTTCCTGAGTTAATTGAACTTTGTATGCATAAAAATGCAAATCTTTCGTCAAAATTCGCTGCATAGTGGATTTGGAGACACCAATTTGCTGAGCTCGGTGTCGAGCTACGAAATTTTCGGTCGATCGACCTGGTCGAAGTCGCTTTGTTGTCTTTACATCACTAACAGAACCAGTTTTGGCAAATTTATCCATTAATCTCTTTACAGTTGACTCTTTATTGTGAACTTAAATTGATCGCAATTTGCGAACTGTAGCCGCAAAACTTTTACCATTTTAGTAAAACAATTTCACAATGAGAATGCGTTGTGCATTCGTGTAGCGCTCCATTTTCACTAACCTCGTACCTTCCACTAGCAGACAATAATAATTGTTCAAATGTCAAACAATGACACTTCGAATGGTGCCAAATTTAAATCTTGCTTTCTTGTTGGGACACCCTTTATTTAATGATTTATAAATCATTTAATTAGACCGAAATGGTTACAAGTGCCGCAAGCTTCTTCTTTTATAGTTTTTTTTTTTTCAAGTAATGTTATCATTTGTCAACACATGAAATGGATCCCATTTCCCACGCAGTTATATCCATTGAGCTTTTTAAGGTTATGTGCAAAAACAAAATGACGTCAAAAATATTTACAAAATACTAATTTTGTTCTTAGATTTATGTAGAGAGAGAGAGAGAGAAGCACATACTTATACCCTCCCAATTGGTCCGTTAGCATACTATATTTTTTGAAAAACGGTGCACTACCATCAAAAGTTGCCAGATTCGATTTTCGGTGCTCATCACAATTGCCAGAAAAAAATCAATTTATTTCTTTAATTCCTCCTCATGTTTTCAAGTTATATAAATTACATTACATTACATTAATTTAAAATTGTCTTTTTGTCTGGAACCGCAAATAACGGTTATTGGGTCAATTTTTAACTAAATAAACCATTGAGATGGAAATGTATATACTCGTACGTGAAGTATGTGAAAATGTTAATATTTAAATGAATTTTATAAATATGTTACAGAGTTGTATTTTTGATTACTATTGATGCAAATCATTTTAACCAACCTCTTCAGTTCTTATTATAATCAATTATAATAATAATTTTGGACTTCATAATAACAGCTAAAAATATATTATAAAATATGATGTTTTATTTTTTAAAATCAAGGTCAAAAATTTTATAATGATAACATTGACTTACATAAATTCAAATCATATTAAAACTTGAGTTGGCTTTCACAAAAGGGTAACTGATAAGAAATATTTCTAAGAGAAAATAATAATATCGGTTTTTTCAAATTTTACCAGAAACTACGGTGTTATCCACTTTTCGGCTTCTAAAATAAAGTTAAATAAAGCACACATAAAGCTATGATTTGGATGAAACTTTCATTTCATTATAATACTTGAACCTTGCCTTTATGTACGAAATGGATTAATTGCAGCAGTAAATCCTTTTCACGTAGTGTTCGACCACTTTTTCGGACATTTCGTGTGTTATGTCGGCGATAACAAGACAAATGTTGGTTTTCAAATACTCCAACGTTTGGGACCGTTTATACGAGTAAACACAGTCTTTGACGTAGCCTCACAAAACAAGTCTAACGGCGTCAAATTGCTTGATGTTGGTGGTCAATTGACGTCGTCAAAACGTGAAATTACGCTTTCTGGAAACTTCCCATGCAATAATACCAGAATCGGTCGTCTTATGTGGCACGTGGTCCCGTCTTGTATAGGTATAAACCACATATTGTTCAGTCCATAATTTTTAATTCCAGGCCAAAAAAAAGTCGCTTAACATACGGCCATAGCGCCCTGAACTAAAACTATGGTTATCTGCCACACTTTTACTAACTTAAGCGATATTTTTTGCAGTGTGTGCATTGCATGATGTACAGGTCTGGCCACATCTGTAACGCTTCCGATCTCTTGAAATTTCTTTATAATCCTGTCAATTCTTTGTATAGTAGGTCGATTATGATAACCATAATCACGACCAATGTCTGAATCACTACTTTCGTTGTAACCATTTTTACGCGGTTTTCGGTGGTTAAGCGTTCAAATATTCGTAAATTGCAAACACGTGCCCACGTTTGAATCACCACTTTTGTAGTACGTTTTAACTATTTTTACGCATTCTTCAGTTGTTTGTTAAACGATCCATATTCGTAAATGGCAAACATTTCACTAAATAAATAACACTTCAAATGACAAATATTTAACAGCTGACTGCCTTGCCAGACCGGCGGTGTTGAAAGACCTAAATCAATTATCCTTTATGAAGCACTACAATGACCAGAATTTCATTGCAGTCCACGAATTAGGAGTTACAGGGGAAACATTTAGTTCCAGAAAATCTTTATTATTTTCTATAGGAGATAATGGAATGATCATTACAGTACAGTCCACTTTCATTTTCAGCCCCTTTAAGTGCACAAAATTTGACTAAATTTATTGTAACCGTATTGAAGGTATTAACCTATGAATACTCACTCATGTATTATTCGATTATTTGTATGGAATGAACTAGAAGAAGTGTGGGTTGGTCGTCGATTTCCTACAGTTTATGTGTAAGGATCTACAGGATTAAGTTGAATTTCGGAAAATCGGACATTTTACAAATACGGTTCATTTTCATTTCTGAACACTACCTTAGCAAACTCTTAACGTATACCAAATTTAACAGAATTTAGTGTAACCGATAGGAGATATGAACTGAAGAGTATTTGGGTTAAAATGGTTTCTTAACCGAGTGATTTTTTTTTTTGCAGGTAGCATCAAAATTTATGGATGAAAATATTGAATAAAAATGCAGCTGCAATCTATGAATAAGAGGTGATAGAAAAAAATTGAATTTTGGGAAATTGTTGAATTTGTATGGGAGTTACAAGAAGCGATGGGCCGATATATCACATTTAGAATGTCCCGCTGAAACCTGACAATGTATACTAGGCTGTGCCAAGTTTTAAGAAGTTAAAAGTTCCTGGCAGTTATTGTGCTTGCCAGGCAACCAAACTACATCATCGCGAATCGAATTTGGTCAAAACGGGGTATTATATATGTATATATGTATATGTATATACCTATATATGTACCTATATATGATATACCTTCGTTTCACCAGTTGAAGGTATAAAGACATTGAATATTATAATACAATTTACTAAAGATTATAATAGACATTTTTTTTTTTTTGTTCTTTTTTTTTTTTTTTTTTTTTTTTGTTAAGAAACAAATACCCAAATTTTTATTTTATTTTTTCATGATTGATAAAATCAAAAAATTAAATCAGTCTGAATTTCAATTTCTGATTTTAATCATTTCAAAATCCATTTTACTTTGTCTCTGGTTTCTTTAAACAAAAAGTAACCACGATTTCTGGTCTGGTTTTTAAAAATAAAAATAATTTGTGGTTATTATTTTTACTCTTTATTATAAAACTCTAAAGTAGTTGTTTTAAATAATTTTTATTTTAATTTTATTATAATTGTTATTTAAAATAATAATTGTTTTTAATTAATATATTAATAATAATATATTAATACATTAAAATATATTAATAATAATATATTAATATATTAAAATATATTAATATTAATATTAATATTAATATTAATATATTTTAATTAATATATTTAATTAATACGAGTATATTGTAAATGATTTTTCAAAAATATTACTCATAACTGTTAGGGTACCTGTATTTTGATTTTGTGGGTATTCTCAATATAACCTGTGCACAAATTTAAAGAATTTTTCATAAAAAACACAACTTAATAATTAAAACTTATTGTTACGAATTTGTATAAATAGTTTGTGACCACTTCAATTAAAAATCAAATATTGCGTAGTAGTTTTGAACAGTAATAGAATCGTTATTAATAACCAGTTATATTGCTAATCACTTTTAATTTAAAAAATGCAATCCTTTTGCCCTCAGAATTCCGCATTTGCGGCAAATACCAAGTAATCACTTCAACTATCATGATGACAGACCTTAGTATTCCGTTGCCATTGCGCTATTTTCTGCTTTCATTATTTAATTTTACTCTTAGAATTTCTTCAGGATTGTTATAGTTGTTGTATTTCATAATACTTAGAGTGAGGAGGAAAGTCTTGGGAAATGATAAGATTAATATTGATGGTATTTTCTATTTTTGCAAAAAAAAAAAAAAAAAAAAACTTTTTTTTTATTTTTACGATAACAAGTTTCTCATCATCTTTCTCGCACGTCTCCTTAGTATTTCAGATAATATTTTATTGTGATTGTTGTTTTCTTTTTCTTAGAATTGATATGACAACTAACTAAAAAAATCAATTAACTTTTCATTTCTTTATCTAAAATGTTCATAAATGAGATTGTGGAAATTTTTTTAAATATTTACTTAACAAGCTTAAGAATGTGCGCATTGCAAACTAATTAAGTGCAATTTTGTAGTATTAAAGGAGGAACTTCAGGCCTGATAACTAACTAGTTTGAATTGGCTATGCTAATGCAAACGATGGTCATTTTTTTGAGGGACAGAAAGGTAACAAATTTACAATTGAGGCAGGCACAATGAAACGTAATATTTGTATCAGATTTTTCTGTAACTTCGCCCTCAAAAGTGTCATTGCGTTTCGATAAAATACCCAAAATATCGCCACTATATTACTTTGATAATAATATTACTTTAACTATAAAACATATTTATTATATTGGCTTGTATTTTCTTTATCAAGTTCTCGGTTAATACTGTTTAAAACGATTTGATTAATAAAATAAAAAAATTTAAATTTCATATTTTTCGATTTGAATGGCCTACTTGTACAATCTTTTTACCATCTTTTGCAATCTCAGATCAAATTTGCAATAGCACAACGCATTTGAGGCATTGATTGTCGGTTCATAACATACCTATAGAGTTAAGGCAGTCTAAATCAGGCATAAAATAATGGTTAAGACAAATCATGTAAGCAAACTGAAAACGATGTTCTCTATCCCAAAATTCATGTTGCCACTTGGTCTTCCGGCAACCATCCATTTTGAACTGTTTCATTGAAGATGCCAACATTGACTTATAGTTAATATCGGTATTGGGTTTCAATGGCCATTGACTTTGTTTTAGTGTTATTATTCACTTCACTAACCAGAAAATTCCACTATTTTGTAGTTCTTTAACATTATTATTTAACACTCCATTTTGTGCCCCAAAGCATTCAGTTTTTAATGCTGTGAACCATTTTTTGGAGAAATACCAAAAGGATGTTCACTACAACTCTATTCCCGTACAATAAATAATCAGATCCATAGGCATGCACTTTTTATCGGCGAAATCTTACTGCACTGATGTGGGAATGGTCTTAAAAATATTTCGCCAAAAATCATTGCCAAGCACTTAAAAAACCACCAAGCAAATCGCCAACGTAATCCTAAAATTGTCGATATGTCATATAACATTGCTTGTGGTGTTTAACTCAAGAGAGAATGTCTAAGAAACTGTCATAGTTTAAGTCTTAAATCATTATTTTTCAAATTAATTATTTTACCGACAACAATAATCTGGACTCTTCTTTAATTTTAAGGGAATAGAATATCAATATCTTTATCCTATGTATGATCTTTGTATGATAAAACCAATATCCGTGCTGAATAGGAACAAACTTTAGAACTACAAAGTATGCTTCTTCTTACTTAACTATTCATCGGAGGACTGAGCACATTTAACAAGTTTATGACGGCCAGTAGGTGGCCAACCGTAACAGGAACATCTGTTTTTCTTTGAACAATGTACACCTCGATGTACAGATAAACACTTCAGCGGATTATTGTAATAAGTTTCCATTCACGAAATACATAAAAATAGTTTTTACGTAGCGCGCAAGAAATGTAAAATGTAATATCCGGTCCCCTCAAAAACCTTTGGCCTAATTACTACAACCATTTTCTATTGTAATATAAGTCGCGAAAGAAGAACAACACATTTGTGTCAAAACTTCAGAAATATTTGCACATATCAAGCTATTGCACATATCCTTCATAAGGATTTAATGTATATTTTGATTAAATGATTTGCAGATCGTTTACATTGTCCGTAATAGCAAGTATTCCAAGTACTTGTAATGTTTAACCTGAAATTATTTATTTTATTGACAGCAGAGCCGAGGCAGATGAAACTATCCACTAACTCATAGTTGTAGTTGTTCACTGTTCACACAAACTCCCAAATAATTAAACTTATTGCTTGTCAAAAAAATTGATATGGTTTCATCCCGTGTATAGCGAAGCCAACTTTTAGCTATTCCTTCTCAATGTTTGAGAAGACTATAGTAACGCCTCACAGTTTTTGGCCAATTATGTCTGCCTCATCAGTGTATTCTAGAAACATTTGGTTTATGTTTATAGCAGCTTTCTCCATTGTCATCTCCATGAGTATGTGGAAAAGTTTGCATCACAAGCTGTCTGCGTATTATTTTGGTGGAAATGGCTGTGTCAGATCCATTTATATGTTAACTCAAGACTTCTTGTTGGTCTTTCTTAGCAAAAAATCCAGCAAAAAAAAGTTAAAAAAAATTTAATACTTAAGAAAATGTTCTTCACGAAAAAACATAATACTATCTGGTGGAAAAATGTAGCTCCGAATTCTACGACCATTTTTTATACGAAGTTTCGCAGCACTAGGGCTGTCCCAAAACTAGCCGATCTAACTAACAAAGAAGACACAAACAAGTTGGGAAACATTTTCTATATTTTTCAACATAAACTCGTTTTAATATTCAACCATATTCAATTGTTGTTATATCCTGTTTATAGTAAGAACTATGAAACTCCTTAAAATAGTCATCAACCGCAGGAAAAATGTTGGGAAACATTTTCTATATTTTTCAACATAAACTCCTTTTAGTATCCAACCATATTCAATTGTTGTTATATCCTGTTTATAGTAAGAACTATGAAACTCCTTAAAATAGTCATCAACCGCAGACCCCTGTTTCTCTCTTCATTGTTGACAAATCTTTTGCCACCGATCCATTTTTCAAGTTTGGAAATAGAAAATAGTCCGAGGAAGCTAAATCTGGCGAATAAGGTGTGTTTGATGAAGCAATTCGAACTTTAATTCATTAATTTTGGCCTATAGCTATAGTAGATGTGTGAACTGAAGCGTTGTCTTGATGAAAACACAATTTCTTGTTCGCCAACTGCGTAATTTTGTCACTTAAACGCTGCAATAAATTAGCGTAATATTTGCCGTTGATGATAATGATAATGATGATAATGATAATCCCATGCGATTTCCAAAAAACAGACGCCCGCAGATAGAACCGTCTGCGCTTTCTTTGGTCATGATTCTCCCATTACAGTCCACTGCTTTGGCTATTAGTTTGTCTCAGGTGGGAAGTGGGGACTCATGTCTCATCCATTGTTATAAATCGATGCAAAACTTCCGCTTTATTGCGGTGAAAGATCACCAAACACTCTACTAAAACGTCTTCACGACACTGTTTTTGCGCTATTGAAAGCAAGCGCGGCACCCATCTTACTCACAGCTATCTCATCTTCAAATATTCAGTCAATATGCGATGTATAAAGCTTTTTAAAATACCAATCATTTCAGCTGGCCCACGCACTATCATCCAATACCATTTTGTGCATTCTCTTAACCCTGTACGGCGTGGACACCTCAATTGGTCAGCCACTAGGGTATTTGTCTTGGCAGCTCGTAAGGCCTCGTTTAAACTCTGCTACCCATAATTTACAGTCGTAAAGGAAGAAACAGATTCCTCAGAGGGGAATCTAGCTCGGCTGTAGTATGGGTTGCACTGAGAGCCTTTAAATGGAAATATTGAATTACATAACGGTGACCAATTTTTTCATGTTTACGAACTTACTTTGAAGGCTCTAACAAAAATACTAAACAACGTGGCGTCTTGAAGCTTAAAACACATGTTTTATAAGGTTGCCAGTTTTCATCATGTCAAGTCGGCCCGGTTTGGGCCCGCCCTCGTATAACTGGATCAAACATGGATTTTTTTTGTACCCTATTGCATAAAGTACAGTTCAATGAAAAACCCAGAAATTTCTGCTTTACAGCAACTTGTTCGATGGCGTCTGATTTCGAACGGCGACTCTGTCATCCTTTATAGCTGATAATGAATGAGCAAAAGCAGCACAAATTTTCGATTTTACTGCCTACAGCATACATTTTGTTCAAAAAAAAAAAAACAGCGAATACAGATTTACCTGAAAGCGGTTGGATTAAAGCCAATTGAACGGATACTTGTTAAGATTGTCACAAGATTATGTGCATACATGGAACTGATAGGACATGCATCTTATCGATTTAGTCATTCTTAGGGGCAACTGGCTATAGATTTTGCACGTAACATCCATTTTTAAGTATTTTTAGTAGTTGATATGAAATTAAGCGAGGTATTTTGACCTTTTAATAGATGCATCTGATTTCGTTTTTTCTATTTTAGTAAAACAGCTGATGTGTCAGTACAATCATCAATAAGTCAGCACATCTTCAAAAGTTCGATTGCTCATTTTGTATTATAAATGGGATTGTAATCGTATGGAATTTCAATGAATTGTTAATCCTGGTTGTTGTTCTTATTGTTTACTTTGAAAACATTTTGAAAACCTTTTAAATAAAAACTAAAACTCAGTGTCTGATCATGCTGAACTCCAATTTCGAGAAGACGAAAACAAAAAAAAAAAAAAATTGAATTTTTTAAACACGATCAAAACAGTGACTGTGAGATCTCAGTTAAAGAGAAGCAAAAAAAAAACGAAAAGCAACAACTACAAAAAAGTAAGAAAAATTAAACTTTATAAATAAAGCAATGTACGAATGTATGTAATAAATGTATTACACACACACACTCACACACACACACACACACACACATACTGCTATCAATATCAATAGTCATATACACAGATGTAAATGTATAGACAGATACAGATACTGATTTTCTTACAGAAATATTTTGTAAGTTTAATCAGTTACTCGGTGATTCTGTTAGTCAGTCATTCATTCTGTCAGTCACTTCAGTTTTGGTCAGGGTGACGGAGCGCTAAAAGGCGTTGGAGGGGGGGGATGCAGTTACAAAAATGCTTGGACTCATATAATTATATGGACAGACAGACGGACAGATAATGCACTGGAGCAACAACCACAAAAGGTGTTCGTACTCTAATCAACAACATCAGTGTTGTTACAGTGGGAGAAAACAATGATTTGGACTATATTTATAAAATGCAAAATGTGTCGCGTACTGAATTTATGCCAACCAATAACTCAATCATTACAACGTTTCTTAAATCTCGCACACTTTCTCGTCGTGAAACCTCTTTCATTGACCGGAAACAGGGTCGTTTGAAGTGGAAATTTTGGATTTTGGAAAAAGAAAATAGTCAGCCGAAGCCATACCAGGTGAACTATGGTAGTTGTTCGATGATATTTATTGAATTTTTTACCAAAAATGCATTCACAATGATAACGTTGTGAGTTAGTGGGTTATCGTAGGGCAACAATTCATAGAATTTCTGTCCACAAATCTGGCTTTCTCTGAGGAATTTGTTCTTCTAAATGCCGCTTAAATCTCAGACGGCATGCTTTCTTGACCATCTGATCTTCCAACAAGAATACCGAGTGGCTTTTTATCCAGTTCTTCATTATTTTCCATTTTGAACCTAATTGGAAGGTACCACCCCGAAGGTTGTTGATTGATGCGCATGTCAAACTCATAAAGCCATATCTCATCACCAGTTGTAATTGCTTTTTGCGAATGAGGGATGGGACTTGAGTCATTCCAACATACGAGATCGCTCTAAAAACTAACCGACCTAACAAAGAAGACATAAAAAAGTTGGGAAAACTTTTCTTTATTTTTCAACATAATCTCCTTTTAGCTCGACATACTTTTTCCAGTGATATTCAATAGCTTCTATATCCTATTTATAGTAAGAACTATTAAGCTCTTTAAGATAGCCATCAACCGCACACTCCACCTCTTCATTGTTGGCAAATCTTTTACCACCGATCCATTTTTTAAGTTTGGAAATAGAAAATAGTTCGAGGGAGCGAAATATGGCGAATAAGGTGTGCTGGATGAAGCAATTCGAACTTTAATTCATTAATTTTGGCCATCAGTATAGTGGATGTGTGAACTGGAGCGTTGTCTTGATGAAAAAACACTTTCTTGTTCGCCAAATGCGTAATTTTGTCACTTAAACGCTGAAATAAATTGGCATAGTATTCGCCGTTGTTGGTTTTTCCTTTCTGAGGATAATCTATAAAAAACTGACGCCCGCAGATGGAACTGCCTTCGTCTTTTTAAACACGATTCTCCCATTCCAGTCCACTGCTTTGACCGTTAATTTGTCTCAGGTACGAAGTGGTGCACTCATGTCTCATCCATTGTTATAAATCGACGCAAAAATTCGGCTTTATTGCGGTGAAATATCGCCAAACACTCTACTGAAACGTCTTCAAGACGCTGCTTTTTCTCTGTTGAAAGCAAACGCGGCACCCATCTTGCGCACAACATTCTTATCTTTAAATCTTCGTTCAATATACGATGTCTAGCCCTTTTCGAAATGCCTGCCATTTCAGCCGACGATCACCTGATACCATTTTGTGGATTTTCTTAACAGTGTCCGGCTTGGCAGCTCGTACAGCTTCGTTTAAATTCTGTTACCTAATATTTTACAGTCGTAAGGGAAGGAGCAGAATCCCCCAGAGTGGAATCTAGCACGGCTTTAATATTGGTTGGACTGAGACCTTTCAAATGGAAATATTGAATTACATAATGGTGACCAATTCTTTTCATGTCTACAAATTCACTAATTTGATGGCTCAAATAAAAATTCTAAAAAAGTGGCGCCTTTAAACTTAAAACATATGTTTAATAAGGTTGCCACTTTACACCAAAAATAATTTTTTTTTTTTTTTCGAACTACTGACACCATCTATACGTCATCTATGATAATGTTTGTAAATCCATAGTGCCCATTTGGGCACTTTATAAACATCAAGTATTCTTGCATGGTTTTAAGAGTTTGAATAGAACCAATAGTTTATATTTACACCTAGATGTAGTTTGGAAACTACTAAAGAACGCAGCGTTTTGAATACTTGGGAAGTTTAGAGTATAACAATTTGTCTGTAAAAGAATATGCAGAATATCGCATTTTAAAAGAGAACTTAAAGAGTTCCTTTTGCAAAACCTTGAAAAGCTTCTTTATAAATGCGGAATAATCCTGAGGTGTGTTTTACGAATTGAAGACATGTATATTTTCACATAATTTTGTATATACAAAATGCTTTTGTTTTTTCTTCCTCTTTCATGCTTAATTATACTTTTAAAACTGTTGTTTAATAATGTTGCGACTTTTCACCAAAATAGTTTTTATTTCCAAACTACTTGCACCATCTATATATCAGGTCGGCTAGCTTTGGGACCATCCTCGTCCTCCATTTGCTTCTACTTTCGCACTATCATCCGGTTGTAGTAAGTTCGGGATAATTTACCACGCATCGAGCATTAATGAGCTTAGTTGACCCAATGAAAATGGATCGCATTGTCACCCCTCGCAGCAGCAACGCAAAAGGACGTTAGCTGAATGTACATAAAATCTCACAAAGCTGAAATTTCTACACTGTTATTAAAAATTTTGGTCTACTGCATTTTTTTACAGTTCCTGGTAAAATATGAAAAAATTGACCAATTAACCTCACCTCTTCTAGTTGCTCCCACACAAACGACTGAGATAACCCAAATATTCTTACCTCCATATCGTCCAATCGGTTGGACTTAATTTAGTCAAATTTACAACACGTTGAGCGTTTATCAAAGTAGGGTCTCAAAATGAAAACGGAACATGTTGCGATATCCATTCCATCAATCCATCCATAAAAATTCACCGATATTCGCAATTCAATCAATCCTCTGTCATTTATAATTAGTAGACTGTGGTAGTTTAAATTTGTACTTATAACATTGCTTTAAAATTGTCAATAACAGCTCAAGTAACGTAACTATGCCCCTTCTGATTACTCCTCCCATGCAAATGACCGATTTAATCCATATATTTTGAAATCCATACCTTCCAATCGGCTGTACCAAATTCGATCAAATTTTCAATATATCATGAATTTGGTAATCTAACTTCTTGGAACGAAAATGGACGATGCAGCCAAGTCCATTCTTTTGCCTTCCATACAAATTCACTGAAATTTGATTTTGATTTTGTTATCGATTCGATTTGATCTTATCGAAATTTGATTTTCCTCGTAGCCTGAAGTTACTTGAATTCTTTTCATATATATTGCGTTATAAAATTGGGTAAAATTTGAAAAATTACAAATTATCTTAATTAACTTTTATATACCTCGATTTGTATCTTTCATTCAATTGCTTTACATTCAATATATGTAATTGTGCTCTCATCGGGCGTTGAGTACTTCGAATGGAAAAAGATTTCACTGTCACGTACAAATTGATTGATTTAGAACAAATCGGAAGTATCTTAAACATTTCCCAAACGAAGGAGTTCAGAAAAAGCTACAATTTTGTTTCTTTCATTGTGCTTTAATTCATGTTTTCTGCAGCAGCATAAAAGAACGTCAAGGGTGGATGTCAGCTCTCCTGACTGAAATTTCTTTACTGGTGGTTAACTAAATTGAATGAAACGGGAATGCGTATTAGAAAATGTACACCCATTGTGCCGCACGGACGAAGAAACTGTGTTTGAAGTGTAAAATAATAAAAAGTTACGCTTTTGTTGTTGTTCAATATGATGACTGACTGGTTGGTTGGTATTGTGGTGATTGTGAGTTTGTTGTTGTTATTGTTGTTTGTTATTGTGTTTGCTGTTCGTGCTGTTTCTTTCCATCACATATTTCTTCATTACAGGTGATCGTAGCGATGAAAACAATAACAACTGCAGCAGCAACAGTAACAACAACAGGGCAACAAATACTGTAAACAACATAAGCTATTGCCACGAATGATTTCGACCATACTACATCGATTTACACACATACAACTCACAACCGCCTGTCAGCAACCAAACTCATACTTGTATAACCAAGAGTCCATGCGAATCCAATGTTGCCAAACACAGATGCTGATGCATGGACATGTGTGTGTGTGTGTGTGTGTGCAATTGGCTGTTTAATCCCCTCAACCCCAAACACAGCCACAGTTGTAATCGAACATCGTCGCGTACAAACAACATTTCAAAGATCTACTTGACGGCCCGCTTACTGCCCGTCCTCCCCCTTCTGGCCTTAGGCTATGTGCAGCCCAGTCTAATCGAGCTGCATGTAAAGTGCAACAACTTGTGGTAAAATAACTGGTTGCAACTTTTTATTTGCTGTTTTGGGGTATTACAAGTTTTTACTTTTATTTTTTTTTTTGCTGCTGCTGTTGTCGTTGTTGTTGTTGTTTGTTGGTTTTTAATAAACAATTTCATTGGTTGTTGTTGTTGCTGCCGCAGCAGCAGAAAAAAGGGAAAGGCAAAATATTTTTTAGCCAATGGCTTTTTTTTTTTGCAAGGCTCGCAATAGTAACAACACACAAATCTACCAAAATTACTGAAAAGAAACCATTAAAAAAATTAAATAATAATTTTGAGAATATGCAATATGATCAAATATCTTTGCAATTTATTTAAATTCTTGTTGTCCAAAAATGGAAAATATAAATATCAATGGTACAGCCTCAAAAGAAATCTCAGCATACAGAAGTAATGACTTTTTTGGTAATCTAATATGTAAAAAATATGTAAATACAAACAAGAAAAAGTTAATCAGGTAAAAAAAAATCTATAAATTCGTTATAACTTAATTTTTTTCGGATTTAATGTCTACTTAACGGCCCGTAGAACATGTGAATGCAACATAAACTTGTACTTTAAACCGACTTTTAGACCTTCAGACGGCTGCAGCTGGAAAGGCTATTATATGTCACGGACAGAGGCAAATGTGTGCTCCGAAACATCTGATGGTTGAGTTCAACGACAGCCAATAACATTGATATGGGAAATGAAAACTGTGATTGTTGTTACTGCAGTCTTATCAATTATATAAATGGGATCAAAACTGAACGAAGACAAAATCAAGTTATTATTATTATTATTGTTATTATTTTTAAAATATCTAATTTCTATTCCTTGGACATTTTGTGTAAATTTCGACAAACTTAACCTCTGGATGGTAGATTTTTTATACGAGTACACTTCAGCAAAACGAGTAATATTAGACAGAGAATGAATATAGATGACATTGCTGAATAAACACGTAATTTTAACCGAAAACCCAGCGTAAATCGTATGTTTCAAATGATGGAATAATTCTGGGGATTTTTAAGAGAAAAATTATTCGTATGATACAGGGACCCATTGTCGCTATCGAAGAATATCGACATTGTATAAATCTTAAGCCATATTAACTAAATATATGAATGACTAATAGATGCTTTCTAATATGCTTTATCAAATGGGACTGTATTATTGTTTACCTGCAGTTAACATATTTATGACTATATTGACTATGTATATGTATATTAGACCATGATTTGAAAGGTCTACTTTCAGCCCTGCATTAGTAAGTGTGAAATTAGAGGCCAAGACCCTACACTTTCGTGGCACGCGGGTGTCCTTATACCTGCAATAGATAGTTTTGCGGGATGACTGCGAATGAAACCTTTCTGAAGGGTCTTGACTTGAAGACCTCAAAGCAGCTTTGCAAATATCTAAATATGTGTAAAAAATTTGATATACAGGATGACGCACTAATTATGCTACAATAAGGAACTATAATAAAATTTTTTAATCAATGTATTTCTTGTACTTTTTTTTTTTTTTGTTGTATAAAAAATTCAATTTTATTTTATATAACTGATTGATAGACCATCAATGACCTCCAAGCCCATTCACGAATATGCGACACCTGATCAGAAAATTGTTCATTGCAGTCTGAAGGGTTGAAGTTGAAATCGGGATCGGGATTAGATCAAAATGGGCCTCATTAGATATAAACTCGCAATTTATCAAGTTGCCATTTCAATAATTTTTTTTGTCAAAATTCCAGGCGAATAGGCAAATTCAGAGGGTTTAACTTGCTTCCAATTTGGGCTTTGTACTGAAATAAGTTTAAGTCGCCATGAATTATCATTTGTAATGATCGTCTGTTAACTCCAATCCGAAAAATTTTGAGTCGAAACACTTGGATTTTCCTGAATTGAGGATGCTACAGTCGCGTTTGTGCCTAGAACCCAAACATGGGAATCTCGATGGTACGGTCTTCATGCGATACTTCCAGATTCGGCAAACATGTTTGCCCACCTCGAAATAGTCCATCTACTCGGGAGAGTGCCGCCAAACTCTCGCGTAAATTCGCTTTGGACGAAAGTGAAGGACTGCAAAGCATGGTACCGCCGCGCTATCCAAATGCTCTTTACGGTATCCTAAACCTAAATAGTAAATATTAAATAGTAAATAGTGAAAAGTAAATAGTAAATAGTAAGTAGTAAATAGTAAATAGTAAATAGTAAACAATAAATAGTAAATAGTAAATAGTAAATAGTAAATAGGAAATAGTAAATAGTAAATAGTAAATAGTAAATAGTAAATAGTAAATA
>JAHXMU010031777.1:0-10944 GCA_019455685.1 Philornis downsi | reverse complement strand
AAATCTGCTTGGACTGACGCTTCAAACGCGGTATGTCATTAAGCGATTGCCAGATGGGTCCGTCGAATATGGGCAACCCTGTACTCGTGCATCATACGATATTTTATTTTACTTGGAGATAAGTTTAACTTTTCCAACGAAGCATCTTTTGTCGACCTGACGAGGTCTGTAGGCGAATGTCACCTGATTTGAAATCTTCGATCAATTGTGTACCTATCATGCGAAGTATCTAAATCTTTTTAAATTCCAGTAATAATTTTCATATTTACTTATCAGTAGATTCCATTTATTTGTCTTTTTTTGTAGATTTTTTCTCAATTTCTTTTCAATTATGAAAAAGTTGGAATCACTTACTATAAAGTCTTCCGGGAATTTGGTGAACATATATCTATAGTAGGCCAAAAGAAGAAACTTGATCGAAAGACCAATAATTCCATTTCAAAGAGGTATCCATAATGTTATACATATATATTGTAAGACTTAACCAAAGTTATATCAAATTCACTTTATTATATTGAACAAAAAAAAAAAACTGTACAAGGCATTCGATTAAAATATGAGGAACCACAGGATTGCCAAAAAGGAATCAGTTACAACTAAATGAATTTAGAATGATGAAAGAAGTATAGAAGAAGAAAGAAGTATAGAATTAGATCGTTATATAGAATCAGTCAAGGATTAAACTAGAAAACTAATCATCCTACAATTTATTTGTATTTTTCCGCTTGGAAGAATATTTATTTGAATATTTTACTGAACTCCTTTTAAGTAAATTAATTGCATTATATTCGGAGTGCAACGATCCTTATTTTTTCAGCCTAATCCATTCAAATCTAACTAATAATATAGGGTATCCGTCGGGAACAGGAAGGTACACTATTTTGTTTGTTTTTAATTTTTGATTAAATGAAAGAGAATGGATCTTATATTGATAAATGGTTTATTTAATGTCGGCAATTATGTATGGAATACAAAATCAGATAAATGTCCGCCTCTGTTAGCCTCACAAATGCGAGCCCTTTTGAGCATATTTTCCATTACATTCTCACACATTTCACGCGGTATTTCATTAATTTCATCACGAATATTTTGTTTGAGTTGCTCAAGCGTTTCTAAAACCTAGCTTTTCAGATATCAAATCAGCTGACTTAACAAAGAAGACACAAAAAAGTTGGAAAAAATTTACTTTATTTTTCAACATAACCTCCTTTTAGATCGATACATTTTTTCCAGCGATATTCAACAGCTTCTATATCCTGTTTGTAGTGAGGACTGTCAAACTCCTTAAAATAACCATCCATCGTAGATTTTACCTCTTCATTGTTGGCAAATCTTTTATTACCGAGCCATTTTCTCGAGGTTGGGAAATAGAATATAGTCCGGGGGAGCCAAATCTGGCGAATAAGATGCGTGATGAAGCACATCGAACTTTAATTTATTAATTTTGGTCATCGCAATAGTGGATGTGTGAGCTGGAGAATTATCTTGATAAAAACAATACTTTCTTTTTCGCCAAATGCAGCGTTTTTTCCATAATTTTATCACTTAAGCGCTGCAATAAACTATCACAATGTTTGCCGTTGGTGGTTTTTCCTTTCCGAAGATAATTAATAAAAATAATCCCATGGGCATCTTAAAAAACATACGCCATGATCTTGCCTGCAGATGGAACCTTCTTTAGGACAAGATTCTCCCATTCAAGTGCACTGCTTTGACCGTTCCTTTGTCTCAGGTGTGAAGTGGTGGACCCATGTCTTATTCGTGGATATAAATCGACGCAAAAATTCGGCTTTATTGCGGTGAAACATCACAAAACACTCTGCTGATACATCTTCACAAAGCTCTATTGAAAGCAAGCGCGGCACTCATCTTGCGAACAGCTTTCTCGTCTTTAAATCTTTGGTTAATATACGATATATATCACTTTTTGAAATGCCTATGTAATCATTCGATGATCTCCAATACCATTTTGTGGATTTTCTTAACCGTGTCCGGCGAGGACACCTCAATTGGTCGACCACTATGGTGTTCGTCTTGGCAGCTCGTACGGCCTCATTTAAATTCTGCTGCCCAATATTTTAAAGTCGTAAACGAAGGAGCAGACTGCTACAGAGTAGAATCCAGCTCGGCTTTAACATTGGTTGGACTGAGACCTTTCAAATGGAAATATTGAATTACATAACAGTGATCAATTTTTTCCATTTTTTGTTTACAAATTCACTGATATCGTTTAACTTTGATGGCTCAAAAAAAGAATGCTAAACAACGTGGCCCTTTGAAAGTTAAAACATATGTTTTATAAGGTTGCCACTCTTCACTAAAATAATTCTTTTTTTCAAACTACTAACACTATCTATATGTCAAGTCGGCTAGTTTTAGGACCGCTTTCGTAGTTCTGGAAAGGAAAACTCTTTTAACATTTTTGTGCAACATTCTGGTAGCATCACTTATCTGCCATTCTGTATAAGCTGAAGTAGAAAGTTACGCGAATTGCTGATTTGCAGCAAAGATTAGCTAGCAATGACGAATAAATCTCTCTTCGAAAAAATACAATTGCCGGGTAGGTGCTAGCAATGAACGTATGCCAATTGCAAATAAAATCGAAAAATTTTGATTTAAAAATGTGTAATTGTGTATCAGTTGACATGATTTTATTTATTTTAAATAACTAAAATTAGTTAAAATTTCACTTCTTTTCAAATCAAATTTTTTTGAAAAACAAAAATGAAATGTATTTAAATACTGAAGCTGCCTTTGCATCCATCCACTGAAATAGATCCAACGATTTCTTTAAGTGTACAAATGTCTATGCACACAGTTTCCATGGTAAAGGGTATGTGTATTTATCTTTGCGATGAAATCTTCCTTGTACTCTTGTCGTTGTTGGTGTTGCTGTTGTTGCTTCTTCGGTTGCCGGTGATGCAGCCTTCATTACTTTATGAAAATCTTTAAGGTTTTGTGTCAGTAGCGCCCTGATCAGACATAAAGAATCATGTAAATTTCATTATTATTCTTGAATGTTTAATGAATTTTAGCCGAAAACGCCACTCACAAGCGGCAACCAGTCCCAGGGCAGCATCTTCTTCAAACAAACGGATCCTTGAATGACACATTGCACTTTGATTATCTGGCAATCTTAACATACAAATACAGATATATCGTATTTATGTATGTCGTATGTCTGTTTGTGTGACATAATGTATGATTTGTGAGTTCATATAAAAATTATTACGACTGTGTACGCACGGAAAAGGCGCTCACTCCAATGATTAGTGGGTGATGCATTCTAGGAATCGCACGATTACTAACTACATTTATTCATTGGGACATCATTATTGAATACTTATTAAATAATGATGGTAACGAACAACTCAAAAACTCTGAGGAAGATGCTACGATGTGACACACAAACGAATTGGGAAAACTGGATAAAAAAAAAACAGTTAAATTACGTCTGCAGGATACAGAAAGGATACTTACTGTCATCGTATGATGTATGGCCTGATAGAATGTGTACCTGTGGCGAGCTAATGAAATATTTTCCCAATGTCTGGGAGTGATCAGAGAGAACTCTAATGTTGTTAACAAACTAGCAAACAACAGCAATGACTACAGTAAAAGTAGTCACAACAACAAGAACAATAGGGATGACATCTATAAAAGAGTTCTCATAAGCATAAACACTAACGCCCGCTGCGTTTTGTGACGAAATATTTTTCGAAAATTAATTCTAATGCTGGCGCCAGACAAGCCTAAACCTAACACAAATTCAACCTGTCGCACTAACGATTTCTCCGAAGTCCATACCCACATAGACACACACACACACATGTGTATAAGCCGCAACTAGAGCTCGGGCTCAGACCGGTGACCGAACTTAGCATCCATGAGCGATTGTGTGTGTGTGTGTGTGTGTTTGGTCAGAGCCAGCAAAGGATTCAGTTCGGCATTGTTACCTCCCATTATCCTCGAATATCCAGCAGATCTGTTGTATTTGTTTATGTTGCCCTAAGTGCGCAATCCCTTTATCTTCTCTCCTGATCCTGCCATTTTACGACCCACACATTGTTTCGTTTTTATAACGACTAGCGGCCAACAGCTTTGACAAAAGATTTTACGAGCTCTGGCGCTAACATTTTGCGTAAAAACTAGAGCACGGCTTTCTTTTGTTGCCATTGTCACGAGATGCTGTCATGCCCGCAACACGCGATGCACGGAATCGACCTGAGGAATTTGAGACGCAGCACTTGCGTACACACTCCCCTGGCGTTATAACTGGAGCTGGAATTTCGCTTGCCTGCCATCCTACCATCAGCATCTCAGCGTCATGTGTGGCCGTCCGTACACTGAGTGTTGCCGCTTCCATAAATTCAACTTTCAACATTCATCTAAAGCCCATTGTGCTCGTTCGAGTGCTGTGCTGCAATATGAGTGTGTCACGGCAACATCTTGCAGATCGTTCTTCAGAAAATATGCTAAAGTGCAAACACAATAATGACAAGTGAAGTGCTTGAGCGCGTGCCTCCCTAAAAATGTTTCAGCACTACGAAAAAGCGACACTTGCACATCATCATCAGCAGCATCGTTCCCGGAGCACTACTACCCCCGCCGGGGTGATGCAAAACGTGCATCTAAGGGAATGCCACAGAACTCATTCGTGAAAGCTGAGATCAGGTCGCGGTTATGCCATGAACTCGGACAAAAGTATGTATGTAAGAGTGCTCAAGGGTTAATTACACAAAACAATGGATTTGAGGTTGAATAAAAAGCAAAACATTTAGGGCGGGATGTCAAACGAAGGAGCTTGTTTGCAGGGCCAGGGGCAGAAGGCACAAGTAAACAATATCAAGTAAACAGCATCAGACGGAACAAATTACTTAGGTTACTTAATCGCTCTTCATAACTGTGTACACGTGGTAGGTCCGCTAGTCGAGGCAAATACATTGAATTCTCTGCGCACCCAGAAACAGTGGCAAAGTGACGAGTAAGAAGAAGCCAGTTGTCGCCGATAAGCGAGTTAATTTGCTCAAATCAACGTTTTTGATAAATCAATAATTGCACTTGACAAATTTAGTTTGATAAATTTTACCTGCAGTCAATCGATCCACTCTTATCTCTCTGCCACTGCCATATTCGAGTACACCAACGTTTGCGACCTCAAGCACCGATAAAACAAATCTGTTCACCAGTTCCGAAGTATAAAAATCTAATCGCCCCACTGACATCTGATTGCGATAGAATTGACGAGCGACACTCTACTCTATTATACGAATGTTGTATTTGGCGTTTTGATTAGGTCGCCTTCGCTGCTGCTGGTTTTTTGGTGGCAAAGATAATTTGTGAAAGGCCAAAGAATGGTTTGAAATTTCTAACAAATTGTCTTGTTTATTGGTATTTCTATTTTGCTGCTATCGAAGAATTCTTGGAGAGATTCTTATCGCTGTCAATCGTTGAATTAGTTATTTTGTCTTTGAATCCAGAAGTAATCAACCCTATCTATCTATTCACTTATATCGAAGTGAACTAGATTGAATGAGTCCATCTAATCGTATGAAAAGGTAGTAAATTTCCTAATATATGATATTAATAAAACTAATTGGGATTTCCTGCTAAAACCACAAAAACCAAACTTTTGAATTAATTGGGCCAATTTCGTTTTGTCACTTATTGAATTTAGATTTTTATAAATCATTCGAAATTTGCGAAAATACGAGTACAACAAAATTCTCAGATAGTTATTTTAACAATATGATGTAGTTTGCTTTAAAATAAATCTTTTACAACATTCAATGGAATAAGTATTTTGTCAGTGAGCTGGAAATGTAGCTGTTTTATAGATACATAATCAGAAAAAATCATTATCAGTTGTATTGCTACAGGTGTGACAAAAATATATTACATCATAAGTCAAAACACACCGCTTAGCCAATAGAAAGTATAACTGGTCGATGTGACTTTCGACCAAAATTCTATATAATTTAGAGGTTTATTCTATCATGTTTCTTGAACGTTCATTAAAATGATCAATAACTTTTCTCTATACTTCTTCTACTAACGCAAATTTCTCTTATGATTTGGAGTTGATGCGTTTTCGTACAGGAAGCAATAATTTCGTAGCAGTAACTCTACAAGAACGTTGCCAAAACTAGCCGACCTGCCGTATAGACAGTGCCAGTAGTTTGAGAAAAATTATTTTGGTGAAAAGTGGCAACCTTAATAAGCATATGTTTTAAGTTTCAAAGCGCTACGTTGTTTAATATTTTTATTTGAGTCAGCAGTAGTAAACGACCTCAGTGAATTTGTAAAAATTAGTCACCGATATGTAATTCAACATTTCCATTTGAAAGGTCGCAGTGCAATCAATATTAGAGTTGATCTATATATATATTATATATATATTCTATTCTATATTCTATTCTATATATATATTCTATTCTGCTCCTTCGTTTACGACTGTAAAATATTGGGTAGGAGAATTTAAACGAGAACGTATGAGCTGCCAAAACGAACACCGTAGTGGTCGATCAATTGAGGTGTTCACGCCAGACATGCTTAAGAAAATCCACAAAATGGGATTGGATGATCGTCGGCTGAATATACAGGCATTTCAAAAAGTACTATAAATCGCATATTGACCGAAGATTTGAATATGAGAAAGCTAGGCGCAATATGGATGCCACGCTTGCTTTCAATAGAGCAAAAACAGCGTCGTGAAGATGTTTCCGTATAGTGTTTGGCGATGTATCACCGCAATAAAACCGAATTTTCGGGTCGAATTATAACCATGGATGAGACATGGATCCACCACTTCACACCCGAGACAAAGGAATAGTCAAAGTAGTAGACTGGAGTGGGAGAATCGTGTAGAAAGAAGGCGAAGATGGTTCCATCTGCAGGCAGACATTGGCGAGATTGGTCACCGTTATATAGGTATAATTCAATATTTTCATTTGAAAGGTCGCAATTCAACCAATATTAAAGCCGAGCTAGATTCTACTCTGGAGAAGTCTGCTCCTTCGTTTACGACTGTAAAATATTGGGTAGCAGAGTTTAAACGAGTACGTACGAGCTGCCAAAACGAACGAAACGTGATGGTCGACCAATTGCGTTGTCCATGCCAGACACGCTTAAGAAAATCCACAAAATGGTGTTGGATGATCGTCGGCTGAATAGGTGGCATTTCAAAAAGTGCTATACATCGTATATTGACCGAAGGCTTGAGGATGAGAAAGCTAGGCGCAATATGGGTGCCGCGCTTGCTTTCAATAGACCAAAAACAGCGTCGTGAAAATGTTTCAGTAGATTTATTGGCAATGTTACACCACAATAAAGGAACAGTCAAAGCAGCAGACTGGAATGGGAGAATCGTGTCCAAAGAAGACGAAGATGGTTCCATCTGCAGGCAAGATCATGGAGTCCTGTTTTTTGGAATGCGCATGGGATTAATTTTATTGATTATCTTCAGAAATTAGATATTATGCTAATTTATTGCAGTATTTAGATGATGAAATTATGGAAAAAGGCCGCATTTGGAGAGATTATGTTGAAAAATAACGAAACATTTTCTCAACTTTTTTGTATCTTCTTTGTTAGGTCTGCTAGTTTGGCGATCGCCCTCGTATTTCAATAGTATACAATTTATATTTGTAAATTTCTGAACGGATATAAATTTCAAGTCTTCTTTATTTCTAAGTTCCAGTCAGAATGAAAAATTTTGTAACAATTCGTGAACTTAATGAAAAACATAACTTGCGTTAAATATTCTCTATTATATAATTATATTCTACAATAATTATTGTAGAATATTAATAGTACAGTAAAATGTAGACACTCGAAATTACTACATACAATTTTCTCCCCCCAATGCGGAAATATTCCTGCCCCATTTCATTTATTTTATACATTTATGGGGCGGCTAACTTCTCAAATGAATGTTTAAATTTCCAAAATTATTTCTAAGCAAACTTGTGATGGGGAATAGAATTGGTTACATTAATTTGTATCGTCGAAAATGGATACGGCAACCATGCTCAGTTTGACAAATGTGTTGTCCGCTTAAATGAGCACAATGTCGATACTTTTTTCATCAAACTTCTTATAATTATAATGCTTCGACTAACAAATTGTTTAAGAGTTGTACACATCTTAGCTAAAGCATATTATTGTCTAGATTATTTTATGTCCGAAACATTAATGCAAAATGTTATGATCCTATTTTGGCATCAAATGAAATGTCCTGATCTAGTTTGTTCCTTTACCTCAAGTTATCACACATTGACGTTGATAAACTGCTTTCATTTGGATAGATTATTTGCACTGTCTTTGGAATGGTGAGACTTTCATTACATAAGCCAGGCCGTAAGTGGCGCAATTGTTATCACAATTTGTTATATCATTGATTATGCGTCAGAATGCTTGCTTTCAATCAAATCAACTATGCGGGGTTATCATTCAATTTGAAAATGTGTCGTTTGATAATTAATTTTCAAATCGTTGTCTTATCTGTTAATTTCAAATCTCAGCTACGATACGCAATATGTGGCCACACATGTACGTTTATACATATATGTGCATATATATATTAATGGTGATACATATGCTACCGATATATACAAACCATACAGACATAGTTAATCGTAATTATGCTAACTGCGAAGCCTTGAGAAGGGAATATGATTCAAGAAGGTCAAACGACGTTCTTCATCGATATGCAAACATTGACATGTGGTTTGTGGTATGTGTGTGCATCATCAAACACAATCCCTGGAATATTGTCCAAAATCAAATTGCAATTAGGATTGTGCCACCCGTTCAATTGTTTGTCAAGCCCATGCTGGCTATGACACCTAGACATGAACATTCTGTTACTTATTTGATATAATCCAAAGGCGGCCGCCTTTTGCTTATTTGTGGTTTCAATGGAAGGAATTTTCCTTGCCATTTGATGTCATGGAATTACATTATGGTTTGTTTAGGTGCAGATTTCATGCATAATCTAGGCACGACATAGGCGGAGAAAAACAACAATTGTGTTTTTGCCAGTTAAGTTGCATAAAAGTTTATGAACTCTTTGACTGTATATACCTATATTTCTCTGTCACGGATTTGCGCAGACTGTAAATAGAGCAAAATAAGGAATACCAATGCCGGAATCACGGAATCCCCAACCCTAAAGTAATTTTCCCGTAATTTCACAGGATATGTTGAAATAAACAATAACGTGCTCGTACCTTATTCAAGTGCACTGTTTTCAGAATTCATTCTGAGGGGTACTTTGATAAAAGTTTCCGAATTTAAAAGACATACAATCTTTGGCGTCTATCGCTGGTAAATCTGCGCCACAAACTTTCTTTGAGTGGCAATCGACGTGCTGATAAACACTTCAAGTAGTCGAATAATCGACACATTTAGTAAAAATATCTGAAACTGACGTTCGAAGTCCAAATTTAATGGTGTAACTTGTTTCATTATTTCAAAATGCAAGAGCGGAATCGACATTGAATAAAATAAAAAAAAATTGATCATAGATTGCAAATAATGCCATGGATAAATGCTAATTTGGGCAAATTAATGATTCTCAAGGAAAAACTGTTGAAAAAACGCCGAAAACTTCGTTCTAGTTCAGAAATTGAAACAAAACTAAAAGCTATAAGTAAAGTTATTAAAATCGCTTATAAAAATTCTATGAACAATTTGTACAATGATAATCTCAGTGAGATAAAAGATAATCCAAGAAAAGGATGGACCTTCTTGAACCATACTCTGGGAAGAACGAAAAACAAGTCTAATAACATTAAGGATGCGAATGGAGATGAAATACTTGACGATGGTGAAAAGGCTAATGTATTTAACAATTACTTTATCCAGTCAGTTAAGGACCTGAAAATACAGTCTGAACATATTTCTACTGGCATGTTCAATTCTTTAAGAACTTTGATTCACCAAAGTAGCAGATTTCATTTCATATTTACGACACATAACGAATTAAAGAATGTTATATTAAAATTATCTGCCGGAAAAAATCCAGGCTATGACAACATTCCATCTAAAACTGTTGTAGGAACTTGTGATGTTATTACACCACATTTGGCAAAGATTTTCAATAATATTATAGTGAGTAGATTATACCCAGACATGCTAAAAGTCCATAAGGTGGTTCCCATTCCCAAAGAAAAACATGCAACATCAGTAAATTATTATAGACCAATAGCAATATTGCCTGCACTTAACAACATTTTTGAAAGAATAATGCACGACCAATTACTAATGTACCTAGAAAGGCATAATTTTTTAAACGATTATCAGTATGGTTTTAGAAAGGGCTGTGGCACTGAAGAAGCAGCTATAAATGTAGTAAATGATATATGTAAAGGATTAGATGATAATCATAAGGGAGTAATTGGAGTGTTTTATGATTTCACGAAAGCGTTTGACCTAATTGATCACAACATTTTGTTGCAAAAACTAAAATTTTATGGAATTTCTCTACAAGCCATATCTCTTTTAGGCAGCTACCTTCGGAACCGGAAACAATTTGTAAGTTTTAATGGCTGTAAAAGTTCATTACAAGATGTTCAATATGGTGTACCGCAGGGTAGTGTACTTGGACCCTTGTTATTTAAAATATATCTTAACGATATAGGAAACCTTGGATTGACAGGAAAACTATTTATGTACGCAGATGACTTATGCCTTATACAGGGTTGCCCATATTCGACGGACCCATGTTTTTAAAAAAAAATCAAAGAAAAAAATAAAAATTTGGCGGTTGGCAATCTTATTCATTTCATTTGTTCCAAGTAGATTTGTTTACATCAATTTTTGAATATGATATCTCTCAAATGACCGCCTCTGGCGTTGATGGCGTATAGTGCCCTTTTTGCAGCATTTTCCATCATTTTCGCCAACATTTCGGCCGGAATAGCGGCTATTTCTTCACGAATG
>JAHXMU010031763.1:0-33737 GCA_019455685.1 Philornis downsi | reverse complement strand
ATAGGGTAAGTGCCAAGTTATGTCACTCTACTTAGAAACATTTTTTTTGCTATGTAATTAATTTTTGAATTCTCTAGAGCTGTTGTGCGTACATTAACAACCCGCCACATTGCTGTGGTGGGTGTTGGTTTCCCCGCTACACCCATAATGGAGGGACGTATACGTTACTGTCTGTCTGCGGCCCATACCAAAGAACAACTTGACTTTGCCCTCGATGTAATCGATGAAATAAGCGATGATTTAGGTTTGAAATATTCCCGCAGAAAGCGTAATCCAAATCCCATAGAGTACTAGACAGTGTGATGGTTAAGAGTAGAGTAGTCATGGAAGAAATCTAATTACAATACCCTATATTTACTCTTAATTCTCTCTTTATCTCGTAATTCCTCTGCCTCTGGTTTTTCGCCATCGCTCCTAATAGTTACACAAACACACAAAGCATAAATACAACAGTTTACAATAATATTATAAACCTTTTTCTTAGAGAATCACACAAAAAACTCTTTACACAAAAAGGTTACCTTAAATTATGATGCTTAACAAAGGGAATAGAAATCAAAGGAAATATAACAATATATAAATTAAAACGAAAAATGTAACAACAAAATCATGGTTGAGGTGATAAAAACCGTCGTCATCAAGCGGTTACCTGTATAGTTTGCTGGTAGACATTTTATTCGGCTTATACTTCATTTTCGTCATTCACATTTATTTATTAAAATTGCTTTGGTATTATAAGTGGAGAGGGATCCCATAATTGGGAAAAAATGATATGTTTTATTTCCCAGTGGAACAAATAGTAGGGTTCATAATTTTATGTGGTAACGTTTTAGTATGTGTTGAACTAGTTTCGTATCAGTATACACAATTTATCTTTATTATTATGCAGGCTATAACATTAGAACCAATTCAATAGTATTTCTTGTGAAATAGTAACGCTTACTAAAAGTCTTCTTTCGGGTTTTTTTTCTTCAATTATTTACAAAGAGGGTGTAAAAACGCTTCTGAAATATCTCCATTTGCCAATTTCTTACTTGCCTGACACTCTACCCTAAAAATGGATAATTTTCAGGGAGTTGTATCTTTCGAAATAGTTAATTTCCATTTAATAGAAGGACAAGGATGAAAAACGTACTGAAATACCATTTTTAAAATTTTTATTGCCTTGGAAACAATGTGCCTTGTTCATAAGTATTTCTGGAGTTTTATGAAACGAATTTTTCGTAGTAAAAATGTTGTACAAATTTTTATGAATATGACCCAACGGCTTTAGTTTAATTGTAACTTAAGCAATTTCGCTCAAGCAAGATATTCCTGTTCGATTAAAAACATGAAGAAAATGAAGAAAAATCTTACTTGAGATAAGAAATTATACAATAATAATAATAAACAAGGGTTCAATATTATTTTACCCCAATTCAAAAATTATCCTTATCCAACAATAATTGCTAGAATCGAAAGAGTATATGGTAAGGAAGGCCATACTAACGGATAAATACGGATTCAAGGATTGCTACTGTACTGTTGAGATGGAACTATTGCTAAAACTATAAAAGGATTTGACTTGACGGTAGTCTCTACTTGCGAATCGGAATTTTGAAGATAGTTCGAATAGCGAGCTAATTAGTTACGGCTTTGCCCATTTTGAATAAGTTCCTTTTGAATAAGTTCTTTACTAGATGATGCAATAGGAAGTTTATTTCAAATGGAGCCTTATCAAAGTTATTGGAAAATTTAATAATGGTTAAATGGTGATATTATTGAAAACAAATCTGATTTAGGAATTTTTACTACAGTCTGTTCTGTAGTATATTTTGTTTTTTTTTTTTGGTATTGGTATAATGAACAACTCAACTAGAAATCACAAATGTCTTTTATCGCATCTAAATCGAACTGCCCTTTCCAAAGGATTTGAAGTAGTTGGCAGTTGTAGTCAAAGCAGTTGTATTTTAAAGACTGTTTATGTTTTGAAATTTTTCAATATTGTCTTCGAAATATCCTGAAAATTTATAATATCTATTTATCAATCCGGTAGTTATACTGAAAGTAATTTTATCCAAGATAGCGGGACGAATACAACATTTTACCCATCGTTGTATTACTAAACACTATAAGTATACAATAACTCAATCACAACGAACTGCAACTAAAATGAATACAGGAATTGAAACAGCATTTGGCGATTGTAATTAGTATTTCAAAGATACCTTGTAATTTACAAGTTTATAAGTTAGATTCTTTGAAGCTGCTTCCAAAATTTAGTTTGCAATATTTGAAACGTTTTTATTAACCCAACAGTCAACAGTTTCTGTCAATTTGAATCTAGGATATTAAATTAAATTGTCAAAGCGTTCCACTTTACCTCATATATATAATAACAAGTATATAAGTTAGAGTCTTTGAAGCTGCTTCCAAAGTATTCTTTGAAATATTTGAAAAATTGTTATTAACCCATGAACAGTCTTTGTCAATTTGAATCTAAAGTAAAATCTGTAATTTCTATTTAAAATTGTTACAGTTTACTCGTAGGGTATTAAATTAAATTGCTAAAATATAGTTTTTGGAAAACAGTCGCTGTCTTATTCTTCTAGGCATGAGTTGCTTTTGCACTTCTAAATATTCCGAAAATGAAACTAATTATGAAACCATTTATATTCAATGTGTGGGCAGAATAATGATCTATAAGAGTGCAATGACGCAATTTGAATTGAAATCTTTTCTTTGCTCACCCTTACCGAACTACATCTTAAATTAATACAGGATTTGAACCGGTCTCTGGTTGACAATTTTTAAGCATAGCTTTTAGTTTACTATTGACTAGGAAGGAGATACTACATCGGAGATACTAGTTTACAATTTTTATTTCTCTACCATCAATTTATAAATAATGGTAGCTTCTAGCATTGTAGTGTCATATATATAAAGAAAATTGTGCGTTCTCAGGCATTTTAGAATTGGCCCTCAATTAGTATTTTAAATGCTGATTGGGATCTATGACATGTGAATTTAAAATATTACTTTCAAACCAGTTTTCTATTAGGGGATATTTTATACCACAGATTCTTTACAACGGAGAGATATTATTTTATATTTATTCACGAAATACTATAAATTTGTGTAGTCCATGTGCTAAACGATTCCCTTGGGTATGAAATTGGCAGCCTTTGGGCGCCGTTGAAGATTCTTAACTAGTATATAGTCATGTTTGACAAGAACAAATATTGTATACTAAGGTGAGCACAGCAAAAAAGAAAATTGTATGCAGAAATTTCGGTTTTGTATTCTGCAACTAATGAAGTAATGAATATTATTTCTTTAATCTCTCTGTTTAAAATTAAGTCGTAAAGAAATTAGCGAAACGTTCTTTTACGAACCAGTCCATAAGTTTTTTTCGTTTGCCATAAAGAAGATGATCACCTCAACCAGCAACTAAGAACCTACATTTCTATTCGAGTCAAATAAAATTCTATAGACTTGGGTGATGTGTCGGTGTAATTCATACGATTACAAAAAACGAAAAACAATAAAGTTTTCGATTTCCTTGTTTATTCCTTAATTTACCAATTTGGTTCTACGTTAAGTACTAATATCTTAAAATTTGTTCATGTACACATACCTCTATATATATATACACAATATATATATGTATATACGATTTTTTTGTAAAAGTGCGTTAAATTTTTGTACGACTACTTTCACCACTAGCATTTATTTTTTTTTAGTGTATTTTTTACATAAACTTTCTTTTAACACAACAAATTTGTAAAGCTTTATGTATAAAAAATACAAACATAATGGTTAAACTAGGGAAGAAAATTACAATTTACGCAACACTGTCGCTTACTATTATTTTTGCTATTCCAAAGTATTTTAATTTAATTATTTAAATATTATTATTATTATTTTTTATTTCTTTTTTTTTAAGTCAACATGAACTGTATATGTTCATGCATTGCGTTTTTGCTGAGTATAATTAAACAAATTAGTTTTTAAGTTTGTAAGATTTTTTCATAGTTTTTATTACAATTATTATTGTTTAATCTTAAGAATAATAATACACATGTAATTGTGAAGTGAAATGAACACAGTGGAACAAACAAAGCGAAGAATTGTTACAATAAAACTTAAAAACATTTGTTTTCTTTAAATATAAGAATTTGGATTTTAATAACGTGTTTAATATGCAAAACGTCAGCATGAACGTCTAGATTTGAAGGACCAACAAAGGTTAAATTTCAAGTTAATAAATTGAACAAATTTGATTACCACTAAAGCATATACTGTATTCATTTTCAAATTAGGTTATGTAAAATCAAGTCTCTAATTCCAGTTTCCATTTTGTATTTTTTTTTTTATTAAAATTAGTATTCTCGCAGGAGCAAAATCATTCTGTTGAAATATTCATGTTCGATAGAACTTTTATTTTGGATGACAAATTGAAAGACCAGGATTTTCTATAAACGTTATATATAAAAATTTTTCCTCGATTTGTGTTGCATTGAGGCTTTGAATCAAGATTTTTGATAGTTGTACAAAAGAGTGTTTTAAAATAGGTAGAAAGGAAGGGCTTGGGAAATTAGTAATAACATATTTGGGAAAAATGTAAAAGGGGTATTTAAAGAGAAATTTGAGACAAAAATTCAGTTGTTTTAAAAATTGTCTTTCATAGAACATTTAGTGGTGGTGTGCCTGCTGCAAAATATAGGTTATTATATCGGGAATATTTAGTTCTGTATTTGAAAAATCATTTGTTATTAGAATTGCTCGATGCTGCAATAATTTGCCCAATGAATTACGGATATTTTCTTATACATATAATGTCTTTCGGTTAAGGATTCTGCGACGTAGAGCAGAATTTAACTTTTTTCATGAGCCTCTTATGAGCTTGTTGCGAATTAGGATTTAAATTTCTTCATATTATTTCCATTTTTTGGTGTCTTTATAACGAAATTACGGATGAGACCAATGTTAAAAAATACCACGCGTATATATGAAGATATATTTATTTCATTTTATTTTTTTTATTTGAGATGTACAGTTGTTTTTCTTATATATTCTATTTTATACAATTAAATACAAGTTTTTAGCCTTAAAGGCTTAGTATTACTGTATGATGAATAAATACGTAAATAAAACAAGATTAAATTATAAAGGGACATTAACACTGAAGCAGGACAGAATTCATTAATAATTATACTATTATTATTAATCACTAATATTAATCAAATTATAACAACCCGGTAGGAAAAGTAGTAGCTTGGAATTTTTATTTTTGTGTCACAGAAATTTTTCCTATCAAAAAAAAAAAAAAAAGAAAAAAATTTAGCTAATTACTAATTATTAATTCAAATAGAAATAATTGGAGTATTCTAATTCTACATTAGGGAATACGAAAATAGTATAGTGTTCGTGTCTCGAAATTAAAACCTCCTAGTAGGAGATATACAAGTTCGGAGCTAGTTCATGAAAGTCTGCTATCTTTTCGGTTTTGATTTTATAATTATATTTCAGATTCTGATTTTAAATCTGATTCTTTACAATCCGATTAATTTCTTACCTGAAACGTAGTTAGGCCTACATTGATACAGTTTCTCTATCTGAAAATAATGGAACAGACATGACATAATAGGTTTCAGAACCTGAAACGAAAGCATAGTTTCATTTCTGATTTAGATGACTGAAAACCTGAATTAAAAATGAGACTTGATATAATCTGGTGCTTAATTATCGTGTCTGTTTTGTATGGTAATGCGTATTACAAACGTTCGATAAATAAATAATACATTTGTATCGAGACTTCAGAAATGAGAGTAAAGCTGTTGCACGGCAAAATGCTCCTCTTTAGCAAGGGTATAATAAATCTTTTGATTAAAATGAATATTTACATATTCCTAATCTAGATTACGGTACGTAACGGATGTGGTAATTAGATGGTGGCACATTACGAAAGATAGAATTTCTTGAATTACTTTTTCTCACGATTTCAACTTTCAGGATTTCAGAAATTTTTGCAACTACTTTGTTTTTACTTCGAAATGAAATCCGAATAAGATATTTTACGAGCTGTGGATAGGAATCAAAATTGGAGTGTAGTGTATAAATCAGTATATACTTTGGATTGCATAGGGATTTAGACGACTGAAAAACTTTGACATCCACCATGTGCAGGTCACAAAACATGAATTTGGATGTTCAACCTTGTCAGCGACTAAAAAATCACAATCTGTATTAAGGCTAAAAATTTTAATCATTTAAATATATGAAAATAAAACTCATAAAATAAAACACGAAAATACACTTCATTTTTGAAAATAGGTATAGTCGCAGGGGGTTAAATCCGGCGAATTGGTTATATGGTTAAGCAGTTCTTACTGACATTTTTCGAATTAGGCCGTCTTTACCTATCGCGTATGAAACCATGGTACGTTTTAATAGAAAACTACTTTCTTTCAAGTAGGGACGATGTAGGCACATTACATTGATTGTTTGCTTTGACATCATTAAAATCATCACTTTTCCATGATCTATATCATACTCATCACTGGTTTACTCGCCAATGTCTGCTGTTGCTACTTGGTTATGTACTGGTTGATCAAAACCGTAACCAAAAACCGGTCAAATTGTGCATCTTAAATGGATACATGATTACGTTAGTGGTTATTCACCCAATTGTGCATTATCGCACACGCTGCTGTAGAAGTGCTATGAATAACATCCAACTTAGTTTTGATTATCTTAATTTCGTTAAATCTTTCAAATAATGACGTTTGGTCACTGTGTCCAATTCATTTATTTCTATTTTGCGAATAAAAAAGGGATTTGTAATAGGCACAGGTTAAAATTGAGTAAAACAAATTGCGTGTGAGATATCAGGAAATTTTTTGTTTTATTTGGAATGCCCGTCAATGACATAGTGCGAAATATGACATTGTTCATATAGCCGGCACGGGTTCGATGGATAGCGCACACCCTCGACGTTCAATCTTCGATGACTTCGGCACATAGATTAGGCTGAATTTGAGTGATGGCATAGGTTATGTTGACTTTGAGAGCACTGGCGGTTTGTGGCTTATTGACATATCCAGCGTGAAATTGCACGGCTTCCGCCTCCGTCGGGGTCAGCTTTCAACAGCACACCGTGTTGTGAATGGCTGTTTTCCTTGGTTTTGTACGAATTAAAATTCATGTTCTGACATAGAATTCGCAAAGGTGATGTATGCGTGACCCGATATTCGATGTCTCTAGGGTTTTCGCATACTTTCACAGAGATCGACGATGTTGTTGAACATTTTGCGTTTCGTTGTTGGCTCGAATCTAGTCACAAAACTTCGAATAATCGGCTGGCAAGGATGGGCAGGACGACTGAATGTTGCCACAACAGAGCATCTTATTTGATAATAAAGTTTTATCATTTGTACGTCTTGCTCGATGACCCCCTTTATAACAAAAATAGAAACATTGCTCAAAATAAGTGTAAATAGTTCCTAGACACTAATTGTTAATATATAATGGGATATTTCATCAAATTCTCTCAGTTCTACTAAAATTCGAAAACTCCAACTCTGAATCAAACTCTCCATTTTAGACTTCTCAATTTTGATTCCGATTCCATGGTAGCTGGACCATTTCAACGTCGAAGAAACGGCAGATGTATTAAAGTTGTTCTATTTTTGTTTATCAACGAAACAAGAAGTTATGTCTCTAAATTAATAAATAATTAGAGCAATTTATATACTGTTATTATCATAATCAATACCATAATATTTTAAGTTTTGAGCATCTCAATGTTAATTTTTAAGTACAAATAAGTCTACTCCGCTTCTTTTTGTCGAAAATTAGTGATTTATTGTGAAAAACTTATATGTTATTCGAAACATTTCCCATCGCTTGCAGCTACTATTTTCCATCTTTTTGACAACATATGATTGCCGCGTCTACAGAAAGTTTCGCGATCGATCTAATTTTTTCTTTCTTCATGTGAAGTAAAGCGAAACTCTGTGGTAGTGGATGCGTTTTCCTTTGAATACTCTGTTCAGTCTTATCAATTGTGTTCGGTAGGACAACTTATAATACGCGACACCACGTTGATTTCATTAAATGCTCAACATCAGTTTTTTTCATTAATATTCGGTTTGATTATCTATATCCCATGATTTTCTCTTCTTTGGGTTATCTTAGGGGACCCATTTGTCATCACCAGTGAATAAAAAACAACAACAAATTTCCTACCATCCCATGAATGCAATATGGGAGAGCCTTTCGCATTCAGTGGGGTTTTCCGCGTTTTATTTTTGGACTCGCTAAAAATGCAGCTACAGTTTAATGATTTCGATCGTCAGTTTGAGAAACTTTTATTAGACTTGTCGATTACTCGACCACTTGAAGTGTCGTCAGTAAACGTCGAGAGGAACGCCGCTCAGAAAAAGAAATGTGTTTGTTTTTGGGTATAGAACCCATGATCATATGCACTATAACTGTGTGTATTCACAGCCATACAACGGTAGGTAACCAGTGACTACACAACGCAAAAAACACGTTCGTTTACCATGGCGGTTGCAAAACTAGCCGACCTAACAAAGAAGACATTCACGACGCTGTTTTTGCTCTATTGAAAACAAATCTTTGGTTAATAAACGATATACAGCACTCTTTGAAACGGTTATGAAAATTCACAAAATGGTATTGGATGATAATCGGCTGAAGGTGCGTGGGCTAGCTGAAATTATAACCGTTTCTGGCGTGGACACCTCAATTGGTCGACCACTATCGTGTTCGTCTTGGCAGGTCGTCCGGCCTCGTTTAAACTCCGCTACCCAATATTTTACAGTCGTAAACGAAGGAGTAGGCACTCCCAGTGTGGAATCTGGCTCGCCTTTAATTAAGACCTTCCAAATTGAAATATAGAATTACATAACGCTGACCAATTTTCTCATGTTTACAAATTCAATAAGATCGCTTACTTTTGATGGCTTAAATAAAAATACTAAACTTCAAACATATGTTTTATAAGGTTGCCATTTTTCACCAAAATAACTTTTTTCAAACTACTCGCACCATCTATACGTCAGATCGACTATTTGTGGGACTGCCTTCGTATGCCTGGCAAGCAGCATTCCAAATGTGCAAAATTGACAGTCAACATTTTTAGGCGTCAGTTCATATGGAATGAATTTCTTTTCTTTTGTATTATTCGCAATGATGTTAGATGATGAGAAACTGCTTGTTGAGTCACTCCTAATGCAATTGCAATAATTCTTGCATTTGGCATGAACGATTTCAATTCCTCCTTTTTGTACACTTTCACTACCGCTACGTTTTTTTGTCTTCGACGTCAAACTCGCGGTTCTTAATGAATTCACACCCGACAACTTCTTTCATATACTTCTACAAGTTGTCGATGTATAAATTATATGCTTCCGCATATGAAGCTTATTGGCTCAAAAATCGATATCTTTGCAAAAAAAAAAAAAATATATATATATATATGTGATGCTGATATAAAATCGATAATATTTCACTGTTATGGTGTGGCCAGATGTCCAACCTTACGATATGACGTTTTACATATATATCTCACAATTTCAACTATAACTTATTAGTGGGCCATCGTTTGTAAAACGGTGGAGATTTGTTTGTATTCCAAACAGACATTATATGACTTGTTCGAAATTGTGTTGGTCTTCTTCACATAAAATCTATTGGCTATCCAAAAGTATGAATTCATCAAATTCATATCTTCGCTCTTTACATCAAATTGCCCCACTAAGTTTTTTCCAATTACTTAGCGATGATAAGAAAAAACTGGAAATAAGGTTATGTACAGGGTGGCCCAAAATGACCGAAGTGGTGTGAATTGCTTATAACTTTTTATTTAAGACATATTTTATTAATTTTTTTTTTAATACAGTAAATTTATGGGGAATATTTTTAGATTAGTTATTAAAAATGATATCCCGCAAGTGGTGGCCATTTTCTGCTTCGCACAAATGTGCTTTTTCCAACACATTTTCCATAACCTTTCGCAAAATTTCCGGTGTTATGTTGTTAATTTCGTCTCGAATATTGGATTTTAATTCGTCAATAGTCCTGGGCTTATTAACATAAACTTTCCCTTTTAAATAACCCCAAAGGAAAAAGTCTGGAGCGGTTAAATCCGGGGAACGCGGAGGCCAATTAAAATTGCTTGTATGCGAAATTACTCTTTCACCAAATATGTCGCGTAAAAGAGCCATTGTGGCCCTCGCAGTGTGCGCTGTGGCTCCATCCTGTTAGAAATATATTTGCGGATGGTTTTCCACGGCTGGCCTTACAAAATTTTCCAACATGGCCCGATATCGATCAGCATTGATGGAAATGGCAACACCTTTCTGAAGAAACACCGCACCAAACAGTACACTTAACTGGGTGCAATTGTCGTTGATGAAGTACTCTCGGGCTTTCCGTAGCCCATATCCTACAGTTTTGCCTTTTAACGAACCCATTTAATTGGAAATGGGCTTCGTCACTCATAACTAAGTTATGAATAAAATTAGGGTTCTCTTGTGCTTTTTGCTGGAAATAAATTGCATAGTCAAGTCGTTGCTGGTAATCTGTCGGTTTCAATTCTTGGACAATTTGAATTTTGTATGGGAACATTCTTATGCTATGCAAAATTCGCTGCAGCGACCTTCTTGAGATGCCAATTTGTGTCGAACGTCTCCTGGTTGATGTTTGTGGATCCTCCTGAATACTCTCCTGTACCACTTGAATATTGTCATCCGTGTGCACCGTTCGTCGTCTGCCAGCACCAAGAAGGTTCCTTACTGCTCCTTGTTCCCGAAAATTTGCAACAAGACGGTTTATTGTTGACTGAGAGGGTGCAACCCGCATATTAAATTGACGACGGTATGCACGCTGAGTCAACACAATGGACCGTTGATTTACAAAGTAAATTTCGACGATTTGGGCACGTTGTTCAATTGTGTATTGCTCCATTATAAATTCTCCAAGTCTTCTTTACAAAATACTAAAAAGAAAAGAAAAAAAAATTATAATAAAAAAGTTATAAGGAATTCACACACTTCATTCATTCTGGGCCATCCTGTATTATCTTTTAATTTTATGAAATATAAGGTGTAATAAAGAGAAATACATTATTTTTGCATTGAGTTGAAGGCTATACTTAGCATATTAAGATGGTCCGATTTAGGCCAAATATGCCTCTTTCGTAGCAACATTATTTGCCATAGACAGGAATAGCTGGCAATTACTTGGTATCAGGTCCAGACTATAAGATGGATGCATAAGAATATTCAGCCAAGCTCTCGCAGCTTCTGGAAAATCACTATTCGTGTGTGTGACCTGACGTGGTTCTGATGTAACACTCCTCTCCTATTGGTCAAATTACGCAATTGTTTCAATTTGTGACACTACAGGTCGGAATTAAGATTTTAGTTGTAGGGGAGCTGCTTATAGTAGATGATTTTTTGGCAATTTCATCAAAAATCTAGGCTTGACTACCGTTTATGAGGTTTTACCGTGAAACGACCATGACCATTTTCGCTTAACGCCGTCATCGATTTTGTTGCGATTCAGCAACGATTCGCGAATGGAAATTCGGTCCGTAAGGTTTTATTTTGCGCTAATTCGTGTGGGATCCCTACATCGAGCTTCTTTTTGTATCCAGTCTCTTTAAAGTGGTTCCAAAAGTTTAGCTTCTGGGCAACGAGAACAATGCTTTCATTATTCTATCGACATTTTCGATAATAGGTCTTCTGGAGCGTAGTGCATTTTTGATATTAAAACTATCGGAATGGAATTAATGGAGGCGAAATTGCTATAAACCATAAAATCACAAAAACTATTCACATTTTCAGCTGTCTTGCTTGGGTTTTCGCCTTTATCAAAGAAAAACAATAAAATATGGCGTATTTTCTCGTTATTGGCGTCCGTAATATTTGATGCGCGTTCGAAATCTTATCTTTCTAGCGCCATCTAGGGTAATCCAACGCGAGATACTGATTACTAAAACCACCTATTGGAAAAATAATGCTAATAATTTATATAATTATAATTTCTTTTCTTATAATACTTTATATACCATTTTGGAAGAAATAATGAATTTTTTTATAATATCTTACATATACCTATGTAATCTTTTTTTGGAGTCTGGGGTCGTGGAAATAAAATCAACATCTTTTCCTACTTCAAGGCAATCTGCTAAGCTCCGACTCCTAAACTATAAATTCAATTCCGATTCCACAAATCTTAATTGTACTGGGAGAGACCTTTAGTGAGCTTTCTAAGAATTTAAGGACTTCTCTTTTATTAAACTAAGTTTAAAATGCGTTTCGCTTATAAAGGTGAAATTGCGTCAATTCTTGGTAGTCTTCTTTTCCTTTTTTTTTTTAAAGAACTCTGTATTCTGTTCATGCAGAATTCGTTTGGATTGTTATTTATTATCTCAGCGAAATTTAAATTTTTATTTGATAAACGATTCCTTTAAAGAGGGTCATTGTTTTCCTCGTATTATAAGATGCTAATAAACCTTAATGCCGTATTGAAAGCGTTCTCTTAACGTCTTAACTTTTATCCTCTTACATCGTTTAATAGATCGTAAATTGTTTGGCCTAGCTTCCGTCTATGTGTTCGCAAAATGCAAAGTGACTTATAAGGACTTAAGAACCATTCATCACCATGGATTCTGCCGTCATTCCCAATCCGAAAACAAAAACGTTATAATTACCCAGTAATCAGAGTAAAAAAATGCTGTAATGGCGGCTAAAAGTGTCCACGTTTTTTAATTTAGACATTGTGGAAACGAAGGTAATCCACACAACAAGTAGCAGAGCATAACAAGAACAAATTACATGACTACAATAATTTTTCGATCCAACAGCGACAGAATACTTACTTTGAAAAAAAGGGAGAGCTAGGCCTAGGGAGTGTAGGCGGAGTTGCTGGTTAAAGTGTATATACGTCACTGTATACAAGTGGGAATAGTAGATTGTGTCCTTGTGCCAGATTTTGAGTTGTTTCCTTCGTGTTTTTTTTCGGCAATTTACAAGGAACATCAGCCATCCTTTCTCAAATAGCCCAAATAACCCAAATAGCAACACTTAAGAAAATAAACATAACAGCAACATCAACATCAGGACATTTAAATGACAATTGTTGCCCGGAGGACAGACGATTTTAGGGTAAATAAAATTGCCTTTTTTGAAGCATTTTAGTTGCCGCGTATGTGTGTACTAAAGGGTTTGTTTTTAACGCTTTGTTATGCCCAAAAAAAAAAAACAAGATTTGCTTATGGGACTAGTTGCCGTTGTTTCTGTTTGTTTTCCTTTCCAGGCTTCATTACTGATAATGTTCAATGGCTTCTACTCCTCTTACATTGGTTGATTTTACTGTTGCTGAAGTGGCTATTTCGCTCGCTAAGATGTTGAAGACATTCATTGAGTTTGCAACAAATTTTATTATATGGCAGCAACGATAACCGAAACAACCAAAAAGTAAGATGCTTACTGTTGCCACATTTGCTTGTTGGATCCCCGCCCCCAAAGCGAAGAAAATGTCCACAAATCTTTCTTGAGCCAATGGGACAAGAAGTTTTTAATAAAATTAGGGCGAAAAAAAAGACATTTCCAAAAAGATCTTAGGGAATGTCGGCGCAATTTCGGGTAGCATCAATTTTTAGTCAGATAAAATCATGTTTCACATAAATGAGCGTTGAGCATTTGACGGTGGTGGAAAATTATTGTTGTTTTGTATCAAAGTGCTGTAAAGGGATCTAAATTTGTCTGTGGTTTGTCTGATAGCTAGCTGTTACAGTGGGACATCAATTGATATTGACATTGCCTTTTTTTCGAGGCATTTCACATTTGTTGCATTAACTGGCAACAACAACTGGAAACCCCTTTAATAACGTATGGTAAATAAGACCGTTGCAAAAAAAAAAAAAAAACTACGTATATTAAAACCAAATTTCATTGGTATAGTATCTTTATATAACAGGAAATACTCATTATCTCAAGCTTTCATTTAATATAAAAATATTTAAAAATTTAATTTACTTTTAACTTTACTTTACTTTCAAGTCACAAAATCTCAAAGGCAATTTATTAGAGCTGTTCATGAAAATATTCATATTCGAGTATCTTCGAACATGTTCCATTAAAATAAACATTAGAAAAAACGAATAATTCTTTACCATCGCTATCTATCTTGTCCATCTCTGTAGCGGTTGTCATCTTATCAGCATGCCAATGAACGATTCGGGCCAATGTAGTATTCAACCAAGAGAATTCCGACAATGTGTATAATTGAATTATCTTAATGTTTCGTTGAAATTTTCTGTCCACCGAGCGTATATACGAGTACAATTTAAATAATCGGTAAAATAAGAAAGTACTAAAATCAAAAATACGATCAAATCTAAGATGTGATCTTTATGTTTAGGGATTTGCAATTTTTTTGTTTTGTGAAATATTATAATAGCCATTACATGGTATAAACCTCCGTCGATGGTAAATATTTGGACGCTTCGTTTTGGAATACATTTACGTTCGTCGCTTTTTAATTTTGGATATTTGGAAATAATTTTTGTTTATCTAAGAAATATCAAAAATTGGGTTGGTGAGACTTTCCGTTTCCGAAACATGGAGATTTTTCCAATTTTTGTATATTTTCCTATTTTAATATAACTATTCTATTTGATTATCATTTCCCATTAAAAATATTCAAATGCAATTTGCTGCATTCGCTCTTCGCTTTTTTAAAGTACATAAAGTGTAGTGTAGAGATCTTTTTATATAGGACTCACTTTCAAGACTCTCTTCACAAATAAAAGCACACTTCCAGTCACTTTTTCCACTTTTCCATAATCACTTCTGGGTTCTCCCAGCTCCATATGCGACAATTTTGCTTAGTGACGTAACCACCGAGTGAGAAATGAGCTTCATCGCTGAAGAAAATTTTGTTCGAAATATCAGCTGTTGCTGTAGCACCCAATCAGCATGTCTACGGCGTTGTGAATGGTCAGCCGGCTTTAATTGTTGCTTGAGTTGGACTCTATATGGATGAAATTGCGTAGCTAAATGAGAAATACACCATAATGGGCCGTAAGGTAGTCCCAATTGCTGAGAACGCCGAGGAATCGATAAATTCGGATTATCCTCCACACTTTCACTAACAGAAGCGATATTTTCGGCAATGCGTACATTGCGATGATGCACAAGCCTGACCACATCTGGAACGCTTTCAGTCTCTTCAAATTTCTTTATAATCTTGCACTGTAGGTCGATGATGACGACCATAATCACCCCGTAATGTTCTAATATTGTAAGTTTTAACTATAACTCGTAAATGTGAAACCTTTCACTAAATAAATAACACTTCAGATGGCAGATATTTAAATGGTTTTGAAACCACCAAATGGATAACCCGCCACTTGGTAATTTTCAGATATCGAAAAACATACATTAAGATGATTTTCTGTTAAGAGAACTTCCAAAAAATATATCCGTTCAGACGAACATTACATAGAAAATGTTATATTTTCTTGTGAATAAAAAATGTTAAAACAATTTTCGTATATAAAAAGTTCTGTAAAAACGATTTCCATGTCGAAATGTTTCCGTTGAGGCAAGTACAATTTTAAAGAGTCCCTTGAAACAAATTTTTTATCTTAGGATAGTTTTAAATGTTAAGGAAATTTTTATATAAGAACAATTTTGTTAGTTCCTAATTTTCGTAAAGATTTCTGTTTAACTCGCTTTTCAAGGATTTGGGACTATTCTAAATATAGGTATATATATATATATATATATATAAGTCCGTTCACCTGACTGAAATTTATATACAGGTTTTTAATACAGATTATTGCCAACCTATTTATAGGTAGAATAGTCAGAAATCCTTGAAAAGTAAGTTAAACAGAAACTATAAAGTAACTAAACAGAACTAACTATATCTACCTATATATATATCTTCACCCAACGTCTTTTCATTTCATTTCATTTATTGAATAGTCTTGTAATTTAAAGCCTTTTGGCCAATATTAAGCAAATTAAAAAAGGCATAAAATAAATAATGCTGAAACTGGTATATTTTTGTGTTGCTGCAAAAAATACTCCAAATTAAAGATACATTTCTGAAGTCCTCCATTTGGGGAATGTAGATCGACCGATTTTTTGTAAGTCGGCCAATATATATACAGCTACCCTAAGATGTGTGGCAGTGCGTTTCATTTTCATTCGCAGTACTGCCCGAATTTAGAAGGACCAATTTTTGGTAAGTCGGCCAATGTATATACAGGTGCTCTAAGAGGCGTGGCAGTGCTTTTTTTGTTTTCATTCGTAGTACTAACTGCCCGAAGCGAGTTCAATTATACTGAATATAGTGCGTAGTCATTCCATAGATTTTTTCACACTTTGCCCAGTATTATATGCAATATACTCGTATTTAATGAGAATTAAAGAAACTTCAAGCTTCGAATTAATGGGTTATAGTGGAAAATCAAATTTCGATAAATCAAAAAATTTAAATGGGAGTTACCAGAATGGGCGTGGCAACGTTTACCATTTTCGTTCTCAGAACGTAGATTATCAAACGTATGATATGTTTAAAATTTTTTGGTACAACCGAAGATATAGAGATAGGAATATATGGGATTAAAGGGATAATTTGTATGGAAGATACCAGAAAGGTAACCACGTCCTTTTCTGTGGTCGATTTTTCTCCGATATTATAGAGAGTTTTGTAAAACAATATAATGGACAAAAACAAAAAAACAAAAACTAATTTGAAGTTACAGAGGATTGATTGAATTTGTCAATTTATACGGGAGGTATCAGAATAGGAGTGGTAATGCGCAAAATTGACTAAATTCATTGCAACCGATTGAAGGACATGAAGCGAAGGATACATGATTTAAATCGAGCCATTAACCTCATTCCTTCTGGTACCACCAATACAAATGGCCGATTTTTTTAATGAAATGCTGCAAAGTACAAAAAGAAGTTACAAGGAGGAAATTGAATTTCGGAAAACCGGTCAATTGTATGGCAGGTTTGGAACGGTGTAGTCCCGGCTACGATCTGAGAAAATATTAGGCTATGCCAAGTGTTAACTTGATTTAATTTTAATTTATTTATTCAGAATTGTAATTTTAAGTCTTAAGGCCGATTTGATTAAATTACAATACTACAACATATCGCCTTCAAAATTCAATAACAAATACATTATACAACTTTACAATACTAATGTTATAAAAATGTTGTGTATCTTAATAACACTTAACACTTATTGGAATTTTTCACTTAGTATGTTTTTCGTCCTAAAATACGGAATTATTACTTTAATTGGAATTTATAGCTTCTCCATAATATAACGAAAAATGTAATAACAGAATAAATGGTAAAAGTTAGAAACTACCAGTAATTTTTTTAAGATTTAATTAGCTAAGTAATTGAGACGCTATACAAATATTGGCGAATAATGGAGAGGAAAGAAAAAATAATAATTTTAACGATAACCATTTTCCCGTTCAGAATGGAAAAAAGATGACGGCAATATCAAAGAAAAAAAAAGGCTCAAGCGGATAATTATAGATGAGGAATATCATTAAGATACACAAGAAGTCCCTTTTTGTCAGTGGTTTGGGATGAAGGAAACATTTGTACTGTGTTTGGAAAAGATCTGCTCATATAATATTTTGTGTTATGAATAGCCAATTGATTAGTGCGAATTGGTCGAGTAAATTTAAAATAAATTCAAATTTAAATTTAAAATTAATTTTATAAAATTCCATAGTGATTTGCTGCAATCATCGAGACACCAACAGGCGGGTAGACTGACATTGCTCTGTCGATATAAAAAGTATTGAAACTCATTTTGTCAAAATATGTATACTTAGCACTTTAAATGCTCCCTTTTGGATGTTACAATTTTGATCGTATAAAAGCTTCATTCCTCCAGGTGAAGGTATGTAAATCTCTGTCGTCCGTGGAGATGACGTTGCAAAATTTTACTTGATTTTAACTCTGAGAACAGTAAGATTACACATTATTGTATTCGCACGCTGATTATTGTAACGCTAAGGTTGATTACATCAATAGATATTTCTTGTGTTATTTGATTTTTCCGTACAATAATAGTGGTTATTAACTATTTTGATTCGACGTAGTTGACTAATCTTTGTTCTCAGAAGATATTGTTATGATCTGACAACTATCATACGGAATAATGAAGTTGCCAGATCACACTGGTTACAAAGATTTATGCGGGATGCTAAATCAGTAATTACAGGGTATAACAATTCTCGCACATTTAAAAGAAATTTATAATTACGTTCATACATAATCTTGGAAAAACTGCGATGGTTTACGTTGTCTTTTTGATGATCGCATAAGTTGTTAATTTGGTGTTGCTTCGACCTCACGTTGGCGTTTTGATGATCAACAGACTGGGCTGTTGATTCTGAGTTGGTAATGATGGTGCAATTGTTTCTGTTACTGGTAGTTGTGATATTAAAAGACTAGGAGTTGTAAAATCGTTGGCAGGTACATATGTATGTTGCTAGTGGTAGAATCGTTATTGGATGATATAATATATGACGGTCGGATTCTTCACTTTGACCCGAAACATTTGATTTTGATTGGTGACAGGTTACTGACTCCCCCCTTTTGACGTCAGTGGAACGAAGTTGATCGATGTGGCGTTCAATTAAAAATCCGCCTAACTTCTTGACGGCTTCCAGGACGGCTTGTTTGATGAACAGCTTCTGGATTGTCGATTTCTCGAACTTGGTAGGTTTTAAGGTATCCAATTTTGAAATTATTTGTCTTCCCAGATAGAGTTCTGAGGGTGTCTTACCGTTCTGAAGGCGTGTGACTCTGTATTTAAATAAGACTTCTCCCATTTCCGTTGCCACAGGAGATCTCTCAGGGACTGTCAATTTATTGAACTTTGCAGGTTTTAAGGTAACCAATTTTGACCTTATTTGTCTTCCCAGATAGAGTTCTGAGGGTGTCTTACCGTTCTGAAGGGGTGTGACTCTGTATTTAAATAAGACTTCTCCCATTTCCTTTGCCACAGGAGATCTCTCAGGGACTGTCAATTTCTCGAACTTTGTAGGTTTTAAGGTATCCAATTTTGACCTTATTTGTCTTCCCAGATAGAGTTCTGAAGGTGTTTTACCGTTCTGAAGGAGTGTGACTCTGTATTTAAATAAGACTTCTCCTATTTCCGTTGCCAGAGGAGAAAAATCAGATGACATGGACGCTAGTCGTTGTTTCAATGTCTGCACGTTCTTCTCGGATAATCCGTGGCTGGATGACCTGGAGCAATATATTTCTGGAATATTCTTGCATTTGTACAGAAGGCATCGGCAGAGACTATAACATCGGCATATCCATTTCTTGCGAAGATTTCATTGATTTTGATTTAATAAATCATAAGTAAAATAAAATTTGGTCATTGGCAAAGTTGTAGCTGTTTAGTTCTTTCATAGAAGGAGATAAAGTATCATAAGTGGAGCTACGGCTTTGATTTTTTACAATAAAACTTTTGTATGTATGAGCTTTTTCTTTCTTTTTAAGAATAAAACAAATATTGTTGGATTTTCTTCCTATATAAATTAATACAGGATATAAATTTCATTTCAAATTTGACGGTAAATGGTTAAATATGTTTACTTATGAAAAGCAGTGTGACGTCTTACTGGATGCTCCCTGTAAAGGGGGTTTTAAGAAATTATCGACTTCCCATCATGCACATTGGAGTTGGTTATGCTATGAAACGTTTTTCGACCACTGTAGTGTTCGTTCGTTGCTTTATTGTGCATTTGCCTCTAGCCGGAACATCAAAATCGCTTAAACATTTTCTTTCCCTTCGTCCATTTTTGTCATGCCGGAAATTTTCAAACTTTTTGGTAAAATCGAACACAATAGAATTAATGCCTTTTGAATTTGTTTAGAATTATAAATTAATTAAAACATTTACCGCATGTCCGCTGTTGTTGCCGCTTGTTGCATTAAGTCTGTTGGTAAAAGAGATTTATTCTGTTTCGCTCGCGTTGAATATTTAGGTTTTTCCTTTTTCAGTTTTGTTTTTGCAAACCGCAACATAATTTTCCAGTTCATAAATTCTGTTGATGGGATTGGGGAGCGGGGGGGGATTTTTAACGGTTTGCACAAATGCTCATCGTGCGCCCGGGTAAAAGCATTGCAGAACTTGATATAATTCATGTTTGAAAGCTTAACCGCCCCTCTTAACCTTAGCCCCGCGAAAGTTTAGTGGTTGTGTTTGGTGGCTGTTGCTGTTTGTTGCAGAAGCTTTTACGCGAATGTGCGCTTACAAACTACATATGTGGTTTCCTCTCGGCAGGCTTGGTGGCTTAATAAGCTTTTTTTGCAGCAGTTAGCAAATGCAAAAGTCTTAAATCATTTTGAACTCTTTGAATAAGCACTTGTGACCGCTGTTGCCAAATTGTTGCTTTGTTGCATTTTCTTTTTGGCAATTTTGTTAAGATTCTCTTGCAAAGAATTTATGCTTGGTATTAAAGTAAAGGAATTATTAGTTTACTAATATGTGAATTAAGCATTTTCCACATGAAATGCTGAATATCTCATTAAAAAAATTGATTTTTTTTATTTGATTTTATTTAATTTGTATCCTTTAAACTTTTACAAAAACTATACAGCATTCAATGGGAATTTTATATAAAAAAAGGAAAAGTAGGAACTATTTGTGGCACATTATTGTTGGCAAAATACTGATCTTCTTTTTTAATGGGAAGTATTTTCCACTAAGATATTCGCACATCGGCTAAAGCTTACATGTCCCTTCGGTTGACAAAGATGATGATAAAGATGTCAATTAAAAGTACTTCTCTACAGTTAGATAATTTTACCATCCCTTTGGAAGTAATGAAAATATAGTTCCTTCGCAATGATTTTCCTCTGTAGGGAGTGAAATGTTTAGTTCTGAATGAATCATGCCAAAATGTGAAGCGTTTAACATTTTGGTTTAAAAGATTTTTTTAAACAATTGGTGAAAAATTTGTCCTCGGCATTTGAAAAAAAGAACAAAATTGTTGTTTTCTAAGTTATTCCATACAAACTTTGGCAAAGTCGAGGTTAACATAATAGATCTGTGGGCAAAATCTCAGGTAAAGCAAAAAAAAGATATTATATCCTAAGTGGAGATAGACGCAGTTTAGGATTTTTTCAAATTTTCCTAGCTTTCAAGCTATTTTGTATAGATTGTCCATCTTTCAATATACGTTTACGCAAAGGAATTAGTGCATACATTTTGTCAAAACAGCGCTGGGAAGTGGGGAATATAACACGAAATATTTATTGTATCGCCTTTAAAGTAGATCCCATCTGAAAGAATAATCAATACTTACGCGAATAATCAATCCAATCATCAATCATATGACTCATAATACTTTGAGTTTAGGAGAGCAAAAAAAAGTCATTCAGTCAGTCGTTGAGTTGTTACCCAAAATGATAGCCTGATGCAGAATGTAGAATGATGTAGAATTCATGTGTTTTCTTTCCAAACGCCTCGTAGTGCCCGTATAATACCTTTGTCCGCCGTCTGACTTTCTGGCAAAGATTCCGCTTGCACAACACCTTTATAATTAAATACAACAGGCAATATTGCTTATACGGTCCTGTCGAGTGTGATATGTGTAAGACAAAGCCGTTTGTAATTGACCTGATTGGACCTTATCAGTATGGTTTTAGACCTGGTAAATCAGCAACTGACCAGATATTCAAATTACGACAAATTCTGGAGAAAACAGATCAACACGTCGATTATAAAGCTACCTTCGATAGCCCGATACGGCAGAAACTGTATGAGGCCATGTCTGAGTTTGGAATTCCTATGAAGCTTATACATGAGGCTGACTGAAACGAAGTCTTCAGTAGAGATAGACAAAGAACTTAGCGAGCCTTTTTACAACGAACGAGAATTTAAGCAGGGCGACAGTCTATTGTGCGACCTCTTCAACGTACTGCTGAAGATGATTATGAGGAAAGTTGTAGTTAACATGACTGGTACCATTTTTAATAAAAGCCACATGTTACTCGCATACGAGTATGCAGATGACATAGACATTATTGACCGAAAACCGCAAGATGTTACTGCAGCCTTCTCAAGCATCGAGAAGGAAGCAGCAAAAATGGGTCTGGTGGTAAACGAGGACAAAACAAAATTATTGGTTTTAACGAACAAAGTGTCTAATCGTTTGGGACGCTGTGTGAACGTTGACAACTAAAATTTTGAAGTGGTGGAAAAATTGAACTACCTTGGTTCCGCTGTAAACAAAATGAATGATGTCAGCATGGAGATAAAGAGGAAAGTATTGCTAACAGATGTTACTATGGGCTAAGTAAGCGATTCTATGATAAAGCCCTCTTTCGACAAACAAAAATCCAACTGTTGGTTCTACCTGTCTTGTTATATGACGCAGGATTATCCTAGATTAGGTCGCAAGCGGATGAAACAGTACTGGCAGTTTTCGAGAGGAAAATACTCCTGAAAATATATGGACCCATCATGGTTAACGGAGAGTATCAGCGTCGCATGAAGAATGAGCTGTATGAGGCTCAACTTGAAGGCACCATTCTGAAGCTTGTTGGCTGATTTGTAGGCCAAACTCCTAAATCCATGTCTCATCACCAGATTTATGTTTTTATTTTATGAATGTGGAGTCGGAAATAGTATGTGTTTAGGCAATCTTTACGTGACTGAATTTTTGAAGAAAGTTCAAGTCTTTCGGAACTAACATGTTATTTATATTTCGGTATCAAAAGTAAAGTTAAATAAAACACACAAAAAGCTATGATTGCAATTAAATGTTTAAGTCCTTATAATACGTGGACCTTGCCATTATGTACAAAATACAATGTCATTTAAATGGCCACCTCTGGATTGGTTGCAGCAGCGGTTTCCGACTACTATTTCCCACGTTTCGGGTGGTATCTCAGCGATAACTTGACGAATATTGGTCTTAAAATGGTCAAACGTTTGGGGATTATCCACGTAAATGTGATCTTTGACGTAGACCCACAAAAAAAGGTCTAACGGCGTCAAATCGCATGGTCTTGGTGGACAATTGACGTCGCCAAAACGTAAAATTACGCTTTCTGAAAACTTCTCAAGCAATAAAGCCAAAATCGGTTGTGTTGTGTGGCCCGTGGCACCGTCTTGTTCAAACCGTATTTCATCCAGTTCATAATCTACAATTGCAGGCTAAAAAAGTCGGTTGTCATACGGCCGTAGCGTTCTGAATTGACGGTAACGGTTGGTCCAGCTTCATTTTCGAGAAATACGGCCCAATGACATTTCCAGACCATAATGCGCATTAAACAGTCATCTTTCCTGAATAAAATGACCTTTCTACAATCCGGGTTTTCCGAGCCCCAAATGCGATAATTTTGATTGTTGATGTAACCACCGAGTGAAAAATGTTTCATCGATGAAAAAAATTTTTTTTTCGAAAAATTAGCCGGTTACTGTAGCACCCAATCCGGCTTTAATTGTTGCTTGAGTTGGGCTCTGTATGGATGGAGGTGCAAATCCAAATGCAAAATACGCTATAATGTGCCGTATGATAAGTCCAAATGCTGATAATGCCGAGGAATCGACAAATTCGGATAATCCGCCACACTTTCACGAACATAAGAGACATTTTTGGCAGTGCGTACATTGTGATGATGCACAGGCCTGATCACATCTGTAACGCTTCCAATCTCTTTAAATTTCTTTATAATGTTGCCAACTCCTTGCACTGTATGTCGATAATGACGGCCATAATAACCTTGTAATGCACGAAAAGTGCCTACGTTTGAATCACCACTTTTGTTGCAAGTTTTAATCATTTTTACACTTTTTTTCGGTCGTTAAACGATTCATATTCGTAAATGCCAAACCTTTCACTAAATAAATAATACTTCAGGTGACAGATACTAAACAGCTGACAGCCTTGCCAGACTGGCGGTTTTGAAACCACTAAATGGATAATCCGTTATTAGAGTGGCAATGAGTTTCCTATTTAGACAATCATGTAAAATGGAAGAAATTGGCCCACAGCGGCCTGAAAGTACGGCAACTATCTTTATCAAAATTAAATGAATATGTACGATTAATGTAATAATTTGTAATAAATTTTGGAAAGACGTAAAAATCAACCGAAGCCATGTCCTGCTTTAAACAAGTTCCGCAAAACGTCCAGTTAATATTTATTATTTCTCATTTGACCTTCTGACAAGAAAACCGCGATAATCAACAAATGACATTAACTTCACGTTTGAATGATTTTGATGTATTCTTGTCGGTTTCGATTCTGTTGGAATGGTGTCATTCCGAAAATTATTGATTGGTGTACATGTTAAACTCGTAAACCCATCTCTCTCATCTCCAGTTATTACTCCTTTTTTTAAATGTCAGATGGGAATTGACTTTAGTAACCTCTACGTGATTAAGTGTTTGAAGAAAATTCAGGTTTTTCGGAGCCAACCAACATTCACACCCAAAAGATTATGTAAAATACTATAAATTGTTCCATGAGAAGCAGAAAATTCCCTCAGTTGCAGACATTGGCGGCCGACCAGAGCTAGGTAAATCTGCACTATGTCACTCATATGCACATTGTCTGGTTGGGCAGGAACGGGTTCACTTCTGACATATATTTACCTCAAGAGATTTATAAAAAATATAAATAAGCGGGGATTAGCTTTCGTTTCCAAAGTTTATTATAGATTGTACCTTGACTCAAATACAGTATTATATGTGCAGCCAAACTTGCCTTACACGTATGGGGGGAGTATCAGAACTGACTTGAGCAAATCAAATAAATTCTCTAATAGCTCAGTCAACTTAAAGTTTATTCTAAAGCACTCAATCTCATTACAATTGAGAACTTTACATGAAAACGTCTCAATTGCAGTGGAGATGATAAAGTTAGGATTTATATCTTAGAATTTGCCAACGTGGGTTTTGGGCATAAACACACATGTTTTTAACAAAATCGTTTGAGCAATATATTAAATAAAATGTTAAAAATTAAACGAATATTATTTATTTTATAATCGATAATCTAAAATCGCATAATAAAACATATCGATTGCATTACAAAGATCAACTATGCGTACAAACAACCTTAGCTATAACTTTACACAAATAGTGGTTGTCCTTTCAGAAAGTGAGATTTGTTATTAAAACACAAAATATTTATTATTCATTCAAATTTGTTGTTCAAAGTAGGCCCTTTTCGAAATAATACTCTTATGCCAACGAATAATCCAATCAACAAAACATTTTTCAAAAGCATTTCCTAAGAAATTCTTCAGCTCTCGCAGTCCATCTATCTTTTAAGTTACCAATTAAAAACGGATGGCTCGAATTGGTAGTTTGAGCTTTGGAGAAAAAACGAGCCATAACATATGAATATGAAGATAGTTCGATGATATTTGTTGTGTTCTGAGCCAGGAATTCTTGCTAAACTTTCTTTAGATAAATCTAATCTTTTTGGAAAAATTTGCTATCGTACATTCTGCACAATGCTCACTGTACTATGAACGGCATAACGTCTCAAATTTTATGTACTCGTCTGCAATCTTTGACTTTTTGTTTGGGTTATATTAAGAAGTATCCAAATAATATGATTCAGAAATATATCGTGGATATCTGCATATTTATTGCAGTAGAGGCGTTCAAAGTACATAAATGTTAGAGCTCTATGAGTCTTTGGCCAAATAATGGTGAAATGTAGAGGAAGATATCTCAGAATCTAAGATAACTAAACAAATTTCTTTTGGCTTTTTGAATGCGTATAGAGTTGACTAACTCTCAGTTGCGTCTCAATATGTAATTCCTCTTTATATTTTCTCTCCAAATGAGATTTTATCCGCAAGTTTAGCAGAGTATAATTATTGAGCTCCAACGACTGCCAAAAGGAGATTTTTACTTTTTTTATAAGCAACGGTCCATATAACATTTTAAAAATAAAGTATAGGTAGACACCGTTTTCGAGAGTTTGTTGTTGAAAGTACCAAAATTAGAAAATAAGCCGCTTCCACCTTCTAACAATTTTTTCGTCAAAACCCCAAACAGGTTAACTTACTACGTTTATATGCTTTGTTCCTTACATTGTGAGTTTTAATCGTTTTCAAAACAATTCTAAAAGTACTCGAAAAGTATTTTACACATATAAAACCGATTTATACTCAACAGAGTCATAATTAAAGCCAATACGTGGAATTGTTGATTAATTACCGCCTAAAAACCAGGTACTTTCATTTGTGTTTTCTTGGATATGTCAATCTGAGTTTTTAAGCTTTAGATACGCAAAAAGTTTAAAGCTGTAATCAACACCCTTTTATGTACACAAAATCACAAAATTTATATTATTTAAAAAATTTTAAATATATAAAACAAAGTAGCACATTCTATCTGGCTTGTCTTGAGCACTTAAACACAATCGATTTGTTATGGTGTGCGAAATATATTGGGAGCGCAACTAAGTTCCTGCTGTTTGCCAATAATGGCGCTTGTGCTTGTCGATTCTACCCTGACCTAAACGCCATGACTCTAGCTTAGGCATATTGTAAACATACCGCCTCGACACGATAGTGATTTTCTTTTGACGTCGTATTCTTTTGGTTGTGTGAATATGTATGATTTTGTGCCAAATAATCGTCATATGAGGGAAGTATTGATTACCTTCTTTCAATCGAAGAAAACGGCGGCTTAAACTCATCGAGAGCTTCAAAACGTTTACGGAGATGCTGCTTTAAGTGGAAAAACGTGTCGAGATTGGTTCCGTCGCTTTAAAGACGGTGATTTTGATATTGACGACCGTTTGTGTGAAGGAAGACGAAAAACCTTCGAATATACTGAATTCCTTGATGGGAATCCGTGTCAAGCTCAAGTAGACCTTGCTTCAGTGTTAGGAGTTATCCGCCAAGCCATTTCCAAGCGATTGCTTGCCTTGGGAATGGTTCAAAAGCAAAGAACTTGGGTTCCTTCATCGCGTCGTTTTTTCGCATGTGAACAACTGCTTCAACGACAAAAAAGGAAGGAGTTTCTTCACCGGATTATAACGTGTGATGAAAAATAAATTCATTTCAGCAATTCAAAGAAAAGGAAGTCATGGGGGCCCGGTCATGCTTCTGCGTCGTCGCCTCGGTCGAATATTCACGCTGCGGGGGTTGTGCTCTGTATTTCGGTGTTATTTATAACGAGTTGTTGGAACCAAGCGAAACAATCACTGGGGATCTGTATCGACTTTAATTATATAGGTAGAGATTGAACCGAGATCTGCGCGAGAAACGCCCACAATATGCGGAGGTTCACAAAAAAGTGACATGGCCAACCCGTTAAAACCTACCTGAAACCTGGAAAGTCTTACCCCATCCGGCATATTCTCCAGATATTGCGCCGTCCGATTATCACTTGTTCTGTTCGATGGCACACGGTTTGGCTGACCAGCAGTTCCACTTATATGACGACATCCGGGAATGGCTAGATTCGTGGACAGCCTCAAAAGATGAACAGTTTTACCGTGACGGAATTCAAGCTTTGCCAGAAAGATAGGAAAAAGTAGTAGGGATAGGCAATACTTTCAATGAATCATTTGTAAACACGTGGAATTAATTGCGTACCTAATATAAATAAAAAATATTATCTAGGAGTTACATAGTGGAATATATATTTTTTATTTATCGTCTGGGCTTCTGGAAAGAGTTTCGATTGTACAACAACGCGATAATCTTTGAAATGTTTTTTTCGGTTTCGGCTTAGTTGGTATGCGCCACTCCGAAGTTTGTTTGCCTGGTTTGCATATCATTGTCTAACTGGCAATGTGTATTAGGATCGAAATTGACTCGTGAGTCGACTTGCAATTAAGTTCAAGTCTTTCGAAACTAGTCGAGCGGCAATGCCTTTCCTATCTCAACAATCGTGTAAAATGATACAAACTGATTTATGCGACACAGAAAGAACAGTGGCTATCTCTGTCAAGCTGAAATTGCGATTTCAGTCGCGTTTTTCTGCCCTTTATGGATGTAAACTTCAATTCCATCACATCCCGATCGCCTTTCATTGCACTGTACCACTCATATGCAAGTGTTGTTGATAACGTCAGTTCACCATAAGCCTTCATTTTTCTGTAGCATTTTTAACGATTGGGTGCATGAAATTCCATTTGTAATACAAAACTTGAGACAAATATGATGTGATATTTATAAGTATTAGAGAAATCGGAAAACTCACTGGAGACGATCTGATAAAATTCAGCTTTGTCAATAAACTATGTGACAGCTCGCGCTCATAGGCCGCGCCAGTACAGTGGGCAGTTGTTAGAGAGACAAAGTGAGAGACAAAATGAATTTCGACAATCCCTTTACGTTGGCTGTTTAAGTGTTGAGTTTTTCATGCTTTTTTGACAGATTATGCCCGAATATTATCGTTTGGATTTCAGCGTATGCGTTATCATTTATCTTGTCTTGGTTTGATGATGATAACATGAAGTCATATTTCATCATGTCTTAACATTTTTCATTAACTACTGTTACATACATTCATATGGATTTCTGTTAAAATTTCGTAATATTACCAAATTTTCGACGCATATTTGATAACGTTTTGTATCCTATGATAGCAATAATTAATCTAGTAAGAGTTATAGGCTTTTGATTTATGAATTTCTCACTACCAACTGTAACTCAATCAATTCAAATGAACCACATTTATTTAGACAAAATACATCAGTCTCATCAGTGAATATTGTAGGTGAGTGGTAGACTCAATTAGATTCACATTTAATGGTTTGCTGTGTCTGCTTTATACTGTCATTTTGCGGTCCAAAGCCTTCTTTCTCCATACTCATACTCAGTCTCTCTTCAACCTCAACTTCACCACACAGACACGCACTTCATTCATATCAGACATATGTTCCATTTCACTACTTAAATACTCATTTGCGTTTTTATCCGCCACACTCAGGCGGCTCAAACAGGAGCCTTTAGGGAAACTTAAAGTATCATATTTTTTCCTTATCGTCGCAAGCGATTGTGCTTTAGCAATGCGCTATCATGCATGTGTATGTAAATGTATGCAAATTATGAAGCAAACGCAAAGTTAACGTTGATGGTTGTGAAGCTGGCGATGTTTTCCAGCCAAGCGATCCTTATGAGAACAGTCAAAAACATTAAGAAAGTGGTAGGGATGTGAACACACAAAGAACCAAAAAAAAAAAAAAAACACAAATAAACCAAACGCAAGTAAAAGCATTAAATAGAAAGCATATTTGTCAAACGCCTAAAAATATACCACACCGCGGTTCGCTATGGTATCGTCGTAGGAATACTGGTAGAAGTATATAAACACACACACACACAGAAGATGTTTGTGGTGCTGCAGACGAAAGAAAAAGTAAAGTAACATAAAAATTATATTAGAAGTTACCCCTTTTCAACACTTCTCATATCTTGACTTCAGTAACGCCTCCACCTCGTTCTTGCGCATCGCATAGCTATGAAATGAATAAACAACAAAGTGCTGCCGTTTTTATTTATCCCCCTCACCGACACCAAAAAAAAAAGTTTCAGTAATATTTTACGAATTTAGTGTTTGGCAAAAAGTATACAACACATGTTGCTCCTAAAAGTATACTTAAAAAATATTGCCTCACTACTACTTTTGGGTTGAAACATACACGCACACACATATGCTTACTCTTACCAAGCTACACATTCACACACATCCATATGCTCATACAATGTAATTTGTCAATTTTATTGCCTTTTACCAGAAACTTCCCGTGGAAATTGTTTTTTTTTTTTTTTGCAAATCGACGCCACCCAACTGTTTGAACGGGGGCGTTTTCAGTTGTTTATACGGATTGCTACAGATGAGGCTAAAAAGGCTAACAAGGAAAATCCTGCGGCAGAGTTTTGGTATTTTTGGAAGAAATTAAAACGGGAAACCATATTCATGTATTATAATTGGATTTGTATTCTAAATGTATGATTCAGTTTTTCGATTGAGTAAAAGTATTCCCTCTCTTTACTAAAGGAACAGAGCCATTTTCAGGTGAGGTAAATCTTTTATCAATTATAATTCGATTGCGTCTGAATATAATGCAACCTTTTCCAAATAATATTCAAATACCGCAAGGATTAACTTTGGCAAAGAATAATAATTTCGTCAAATTTTACTTTTGAATGCAAAAGCAGTATTGAATATGGGATCGAATTTAGAGAAATTATCTAAAGCTTATTTAAGTCAAATTAAAAATATTTACTTAGTTGAAATAACTTATGAATACACAGATAGAAATCTGATATGGAAATTCCTTGACCTTATAGTTCAAAAGGTACAACACTGCTCAAATCAATCGATTTACAAATTATATGGCGGTTTCTAAAATATATGGGACCTAGATGTCTAATTTTGGGAGCTGAATAATTTTTTTATCTTAAATTTTTCTATAACCATATGACAAAATTATTCGCCATGGGCAGGAACAGTAGGCAATAACTTGCTGTCAGATTCGGTCTACAATTTAAATGCATAAGAACCTCGCAACCAAGTTCCTGAAGCATGTGCGGTCTAGCGTTGTCCTGATGGAACACAGTTCATCTCTTATTGAACAAAGCTGCCCGCTTGTTTCCTTGCCATAGGGCAGCAGCTCATGGTAGATAATTCCTTGCCAATTCCACCAAACACACTGATGTGAAGGGTTTACCTGAGTCTCGCTGTGAAAGCCTTGCCCATGGTGTGCCACCACACAGGTGCTGTTTTCCATCTCTTACTTTTCTTTCTTGGTTATGTGTTCTTTCTTTCTTCTAGCGACAGCAAGCGCCCCTTTGGGGTACTCAAACTAATCCCGAAGGATTAGCCAAACTACCAGAGATTGGAAGTAGGTCCCTTTGAAAAGCTTCCTCAGGTCCCACTCCCGCACTCAGCCAAAGTACCTTTGTATTCACTTGGTATGAAGTGAACTACCTCCCGGGTAGGAGTTGAGATATCTAGGAAAACCTCGGATAGATATGAACAGTGTTTTCCAAGCCAATGCCTTCCTTCACCAACGCTTGAGCAACGCAAAAGCACTGAAAATACTTGTTCGGGCAACCACAGCCAGCACGATGCTCCCACTAGGGGTCCTACACCATTGACCAGGAAGGAACAATGTTCCTTGGGCCCCTGGTCACCCGTGCTGCCAGAAGAGAAGAACCCTCTGGTCTGGGTTTCGCAAACAAGCTACTCCAGTTTTGCTTTATCATACCTCGCATGGAACTGGTAATCCATAATCTACGGCATAGATTTTCAATGTCCGAGGAGAGAATATCAACACAGCAAAGCACACCATGCTCCTATCACAGTTCATTAACCAGATATCTCTGGTCATACAACTATATTTACGGAAAATATTAATCTTCTGATACCTCCCGACGGCTTCTCTATGTCTGCACCTGTTGCCAGGATGTGTCTTCTTTAAGTATGACTCTCTCCTTTACTTGGTTTTCGAAAATCGAGTTCCAAGATCAGTTTGATATCATATTATAGGCGAATTCCTTTTCCTAGGGCGCCTGGCAAAAGGGCACACTATTTTGTTTTTGTACGCAAGCATCATACCCTTTGCCTGCTTAATCACAGGATCGGGTAGAGAGGCCTGCGTTTTAGGGGGTAAGCGGTACAAAGCATCCTAGGAAACACCCGCCTACCCACCCACCAAACACACTGTAAAATTTTCCTGACACTCAGTCCTGCCTTGACCACCAATTGCGCTAGCTCACTGTGATTCGACTACGACTATTTTCAACATCAGCCACCATTTTCTGCAAAAGTGGATCGATTTTGTTCCGATTCAGTAGCCATTCGCAAAATTAAATTCTGCCCATGAGGTTGTTTTTTGTTAACTTGTATGGTACCATTACTTCGAGCTTCTCGTGGACAATCAAAAAAATGCCTACAAAATGGTCGAATTTGAAGATTTCTATTATTCTATCGACATTTTCGGCGATTGGCCTTTCAGAGCATGGTACATCTTCGGCCTCAAAATTACCGGAGCAAAATTAACGAAACTAAAATTGCGTTTGATCGACTGTTACAGTATCAGGTCCATAGACAATTTTCACACTTTCGTCTTCCTGACTTGGTCTTTCGACTTTATTGAAGAAAAACTGCCAAATATGATGTATTTTCTCTTTGCTGGTGTCCATCTTTGACGAGCTCTCAAACAACACTGAGTTAAGCAATCACAAAACTGTCAGAGCAACTTTATGAATACGAAAACTTATTTTTCGAACGCCATCTAGCGTAACACACGATCGCACTTATGCAACACGTGATACAGGTTGCTAATATATCTATATATATCTATCTTAAGTAGACATTAACCCTTAAAAAAAATCCTGTTACGGGAATTTTTTATAACTTTTGAATAATGAAATCCCGTTTAGACGACAACATGTGTTTTAAAGATATTAACATTGATAACAGAAACACTTTCTTGCTTAAATTAATATTTAGAGATATTAAATAATTTTTCATAAATCGCTGTTTTGAAAATTTGGTATAACTTGTGAAATGCATCAAATTTTCTAAAGGGAATTGATTGGTCGTAAATATGCGTCAAAATAAATACAATAGTAATAATAAAGGAAAAACTTGGTTTTGTCCTAAGTCTACCTAAGGGATTTTTCTCTGTGAGCTCAGATGAGCTCAGAAACCTTTTTCTTAGTCGTGTTTTTGAAACGGCACAGCTTAGGAAAACACAAGCCTTGAGCCAACAGATTTTGACAAGCTTTTGCAAAAAAGAAGTCTGCCTGTAATTTCGGAGAGATTTTTTTGCTGTTTTATTTTGGCTTCATATAAGTTGTGGCACTTTAATGGATGCCAGTCATTAAAGAGGTGACAAGAATTATTCACTATTAAGTATAGGGTGGTGCACCAATTGTGCTACAATACGAAATTTAATAACTTTTTCCTTAGTCAATCAATTTGTTTTTATTGTATAGAATTTTATTTTATATAATGAATTTTATTTATATAATGAATTGGTTTTGAAGTACATACCTGATTCATGCATACGCGACACCTGTCAGAAAATTTTCAACTAATTTTTTAATTGACTGCTTCAATTCTGTCAAATTACTTGGTCTTGTTTTGTACACCTCTTGCTTAATATAACTTCACAAAAACAAGTCGGATGCAGTCAGGGCAGATGACCTTGGCTTCTAGAGGAAAGTGGAGTTTCTGGATATTACTTTGTTTGGGAATTTTCGCTGGAACTCCGCCATAACCGGTCTGGCTATGTGTGCAATTGCTTCATCTGCTGTGAAAACGGATACAGTTCTGGGTAAAAGGACTCCTTCAACATCTTTAAATAGTGGTTCCCATTGACAGTCACTGTTACACCATAGCATGATTCGTGCGCCACCCTGTACTTTCTCGCTTTTGGTTAGCAATAAGTAATGCTCCACATTAATGCTTAAAAATCAAATTGAGAGATTCTCGAAAATGGGTTGTGAGTTCAAAATTGTGACTAATAGCGTTAATTTCTGCTTACATGAATTAGATTTTTCAGATTTATCGCCAGGTTATTCGAAAAAACATGTGCTTTGTTATTCTCAATAAAGTGTTCATAGTTCGACTTGAATCCTTTTCACTTGTACCAATTCTATTCTCTTTTTGCCATGATGATGTAGTAAGTAATAAGGAAAGGGTCACCACGTGCA
>JAHXMU010031762.1:0-13663 GCA_019455685.1 Philornis downsi | reverse complement strand
ACGTAGATATGAATTAATTCCAAACGTTTGCCAGTTAACATTCATATTTTGCGGCCTACCTCAGCCACAGACGTCTATTCCTGCACGCAGCTCACGCTCGTTTGCTGTTAGTTGTTTATGCTTCTAATTGAATTTATATCGTTTACGTGCCTGTAATTACGGTTTGATTCGATTTTATGCGGGTGTTTGGCTGTCTGTATGCGTGTGCGTCCTTTTTTTTTGGACTTTTGTTGTCGTTTTGTTTTTTCAACAAAGTGTCGGATTTGCTTTGGTATTTGAATTATAGTTATTGATTATTCGGTGTGGGTGTTAAATAAAATTTAATTGTGTTTTTAATTAAAATTTACTAAATTAAACGCAAATTATTATGGTATTTTTATGTTGGTATCGGACAAATTTATTCCTTAGCAAAAAAAAATTAAACAAACAAAAGCACGAACACAATTAGAGATTATCGAACATTCATTATTTGATAATTCCTTAACATATCTGTGAATTCATTGGTGGTTTTTGGCCAAACAATAGAAATAGGAATATCCATGAAATGGATTAAAGTCTCTGAGAGTTGGGAAAAAATGTTTCAATTAATGTTGTAAATATATAATTTGATTATCATTATCTGGACTACCTATATATGCATATATATTAGATTATGCTTTATCATGATGATACCAAAATGTTGAATTTTAGTATTAATATAATAATATAATATTACACTTTTGATACTAACTGTATGCCTTAAATAGCCGATTTATTACATATCAAATGCATTAAAACAGTCTACCGCGTGGCGCAATTTCATGCTTTATATGCATCTGTGATTACAAGGAAAAACGACTTAAGTGAAGTTTGGACAAAGTCCAGTTTATTCGTTATTACTACTGAATTTTTTGCGATGCAGATTTATATCCAATTCCCATTCCAATATTCAATGCAGTTCACAAGTTATAACAATTTTTCAAAGCAGCGATTTTTGATAAATTACGTAATATCTCTAGTTATTGGTGTTGGTAAGAAAGCACATTATTTATTATCTATACACATTAAATATTATAATTATTACATTAAATATTAATAACATATTTAAGTCCTTAAGTCACATATTGTCGTGTAAGCACGATTTCAATATTCCGTATATTTCGAAAATTATAACAGATTTCCATAATAGCGATTTTTTGAAAAACGCTTAATATCTTACACTTAGTAATATTTGAAGTTCATTTTTTTTTCATACATTGTGTTATACATATATACATATACTAATATGCAGTTTGATCAGAATTTTCTCCAACTATTGGTGATTTCATCAGATAACATTATAGTTTAGGTTAGGTTAGTGTGGCAGTCTAAATAGACAGACTCACTTAGACTGTATAGTCCATTGTGATACCAAGGAAACCAGAGATATGGATGTCCCTAGTTTCCTCCTTTGAACCATCTTGAGCGCCTCAAGAAGTTCTTAATTCGCACAATATCTATACCGTCCAGATCTCTTAGGTCCCCAAAGAAATAAGAGCCCAGTGTTGATCCCTGCGTGTTCGCCAGGGCGCGGCAATTGCAGAAAAGATGTTCTGTGGACTCTCTCTCTCTCTTCATCGCTACAGCTCCTGCAGAAGTCACTAGTCGCAACCTTCAATCTCACTGCATGTCTTCCAATCAGACAGTGTCTCGTCATAAAGGATGCAAGCAATGAGACGTCGTGTCTTGATAGCGACAACAGTGTGTATGAACGTTTCTGATCTAGGCGAGGTTACATCTGTTTGGATTAATTACAGCCTTGGACAGGCATCCACCTACCATTTGCTGCTAAATGTGAAATTATGTCCTATTGTCCTATGTCAAATATGTCCTATTTCGCAGTAGGAGCCTGCAAGTGGCTAAAGTCATGCCCACGGACTCCAACTTGGCTGGAGTCTGTATGGTCGTCGCTAGTCTTGCTAGCGTGTTGTCTGCTCTGCAGTTCTTTGGTATGTCCCTGTGGCCCGTCACCGTCATAAGATGAAGGTTGAAATGCTGAACCATCTCGTTAAGAGGTCTACGGCATTTCAGGGCTGATGTTAAGTTCAGGAAGACAGAACCCAGGGATTTAATGGCAGTTTGACTGTCAGAGAATATGTTAATCCCTACCGTGGTGAGAACGTTATACCTCGGCCATTCTAGCACTTCCTTATGGCCAAAATTTCGGTCTGAAAAACATTACAGTGATCAGGTAGTCTACTTGCCATACTTAGCCCTAGGACTTTGGAGTAGATCCCGAAACCTACCTGATCATTTAATTTTGAGCCGCCAGTCTAGAAGTCGACATGCAGTCTTATACCAGAAGTTCTACATTGCCATGCATCTCTATCTGGTATAAGTATAGGGTACTTCTTGTCGAACAGTGGTTCAGCCAGAGTGTAGTCAATAGTGCCTGTTATGTCAGGCACCATGTTGAGGATCACACTGTGACCATAACCACTGTTTGACCACTGTGACAGCTCTCTTAGTCTTACTGCCCAGATAACATCATGCTTGAGATTTGGTTATTGCGGAAAGTAGAGAATCCAAGCACTTAAATTAGGGTATATATGAGTATAATTTCTCGAAATATGTCGATTGATTGTGAAAAAAGTAAGTAGACAATTTGGAGTAAGTTGCGGACTTAATATGTATAATTTATTTGGGCAGTTCGTGCTCACCTTGGAAGGGTTACAAAAGAAAATGGAATTGTTCTTAAGTTATACGTGCCAAGAAACCTCGGTTCTCTTGGTTTTTAGTACATTCTTGACATTCCGTTTCGGTTTTGGGCATTATTTAATAAGGCAAATTCACAATAGTGCTAGTTTCAATATGGGTTTATAACCGTTTTCATTTAGTTGCGTTTGGTAGTAGAAATTAACTTAATATTTAGATTTAGACAATTTAGGTAATTAACTCAATTAATTCATGTTTGTAATTCAAGGTAATACGATATCGTATACGTCCAATGACTGATGCAGCAATTGAATTGTTTCTCTGGCTGTACGATATGTGGCGCCGTCTTGTTGAAACCACATGGCCTCCACATTCATTTCTTCAATTCTAGGCACGCAAAAACTGGTTATCATTGACTGTTTGCGCTTGACATGCCTCATTTTCATAAAAACAGGTCCAATGATTCCTCCAGCCCAAAATCCACACCACACAGTGACACGTTGGGGATGCATTAGCTTCTCGTGAATCACTCGAGGATTTTCCTCACCCCAAATGCGAAAAATCTGCCTATTGACGAAGCCATCAAGATGGAAATGGGCCTCGTCACTGAAGATGATTTTATCGGCAAAATCAGCATTTTCATGTTGTCTCTCCAATACCCAATTAACGAACTCCCTTCGCTGTCCATGGTCAGCTGGCTTCAGTTCCTGAGTCAATTGAACTTTGTATGCATGGAGATGCAAATCTTTCGTCAAAATTCGCTGCATAGTGAATTTGGAGACACCAATTTGCTGAGCTCGGTGTCGAATTAAGGTGGATGGAGTTTGAGCGACATGGTCGAAGGCGCGTTGTTGTCTTAACATCACTAACAGACCCAGTTTTGGCAAGTTTATCCATTAAGCTCTAAGAGAATGCGTTGTTCATTCGTGTAGCGCTCAATTTTTACTAACCTCGTACCTTCTACTAGCAAACAATAGCAATTGTTCAAATGTCAAACAATGACACTTCGAATGGCGCCAAATTTAAATCTTGCGTTCTTGTTGGGACCCCCTTTATAATTCATAGTTGGTATAATTATTAAGTATAATTGTAGTTTATACACTCACTCTATATGCAGACATGCATAAGTAGATGAATTTTTCGTACCTCTTTTATATTTTGGAACAGAAAACAAATTAAAAAACTACAAAATTTTTCATTACACCTGATTTTCTTGAAAATACTTGTACCTCTCTTCGCCCTCCGTTCCTACAACGACGAATTATGTGTCACAAATAATGAGCATTAAAAAACTTTATGTACGTAAAAAGGATATCTACAGCATCTGCTTGAATAAAATCAACCCTTTTCGCACGATTTTAGTGAATTTCTTTTCGTTCGATCTCATCCCCACTCCTTTGGCCTGGCATTCGTTTTAATGCTAATGCCAAACTTTTTGAAAATCCAGTAAATCTTTCTTGTTGCTGTTATTTGCGAAGACATTTCTAGAAAATAGGATTAATGCTGTTTCTGCTCGCTCTTATTACAACATAGCAGCTTAAACAGTCCAGACTCTTTCCTGTCCTTAAACGTGGTTGTTAATGTTGCTGCTGTCGTTGTTGTTATTGTTGTTGTTGTCACAAGGTTGAAATGATTAAAAGGATATTAAAAAGTATACAAATATTATTAAGCGCAGAATTTGGAAAAAGTTTTTAATGATGTCTATGATGAAGCAAACGAAGGCTTGTAAATAAATATACGCGTGGCAAAAGTGAGCAGTATCTGGTTTTAACTCTGATAAAGCAAAAGGACATTAGTAAAGAGTTAAGAATGAGTTTGAGGACGAATAAGATAATGTTATACTTTGTGGTTGTTGAAGGGGAAAATACAAAAGAAAATCTCTGATCCAGTGTGTTTTTGGGAGGAATTATGCTTAAAAATAATTGTTAATGTTTTAAAATTTTACATATATTTTACTCTTGTGTTTCCTTTATGTCATTAATCTAAGGTTTTAGAGATTTTCTTGTACCCGCTTGTATTTCTCTGTTATTTGTTTTAAATTTCATAAAAGTTATTTTCTTTATTATGTTTTTCTTTAGATTTTATTCTGTTTTACCCGAAGTGTTAGTATTACACTTGTTATGACAATAGTTATTGTACATATTACTTAAACATAAGGGAAGGAAATATAAAAGTACGTAATGGAAATGGACAAAATTTCAAAGGAATACTATTTTACAGTCCATTGGAAATGATGCATCACTGCTATTGCACTGCAAAATTTGAATTCATAAAACAAGAAGGCTAATTGTTTGATTGTTCAAAGACAGCGGATATTTATGTGGAATCCATTTGAACTTTCATTGAAGCAAAACTTCGTATTTGTAGTACTGAAAAACTTTGTACTGTGTAGTTCTTCATACGACTTTGACTGTATATTTTTATGTTAAAGAACTATATTTTATATGGAGAATACATTGTGCCAATAAGGTATCGGAATTGTATCAATTAAAACCCACGTTTAAAGGAATTGTCAAAATTCTTTTTGCCACTAAGTTGGCCCAACTTTTCTCTATATTGAAATGAAGCTTGAGGGCGATCATTCGTTTAGTTCGATAGCAGTAATTGATTTGATTAGTTTATCTCAATTGTATTTTGCTATTTTTGTAATGAATAAAAATATCGAATAAAGAGCTTGTCTCAAGTTGTAGAAGAAATTTTGTGTGTCGAAACGCTGAAAATGTTACAGAAGGATAACAATGAATTAATTTTGCCAAAAACACGTACATATGAGGTCGACCATCAATGCCTTCGATTGTTAATATCGATAAAAGAAATTCCAAAAATTGGGAAAATTTTGGGAGTTTTTTTTTTGCATAACCAAAAATAAAATAAATAACAAATATGTAAATATGTAATATAAATAATAATACAAGGTGGCGCAATAGAACGTGCATATTGCATCATCTTTTTTTGCGGCGTAGAAAAGGCGTGGGCGGGGAGGCGCCTACATCGTTGGGTTGGCGGGCTCATGGAGATTTAGTCGCTATGAATCACTTCGACGGGAAGCGTCGCGCATTTTGCATGCGCGCATTTTACGAGAACTCTCGTTCATATATTGCTACTAGGCGATTATATTGTGCTGAATATGGACTACGGCGAATTAGTGAAGCTCCGAGTGCTAATTTAATTAAAATATGGGTAAAGCGTTTTGAAGAGACCGGTTTAACATTTAAACCACAAACAAATGGTCGCCCAAGAACATCTAGGACCGAAGACAATGTTGAGAGAGTTATGGAGTCAGTACGAGGAAATCCACAAATGTCGACTCGCAAGAGATCGTCTGTCTTACAATTATCGCGACGAAGTTTGCAACGAATTTTAACATTGGATCTTAAACTGCATCCATATAAGCTGCAATTAACACAAGAATTGAAAGAGTCTGACTTCATAGCAAGGCTCGCATTTGCTAATGAAATGCTTAATCGATTCTCCAATTTTGACAATATCCTTTTCTCTGACGAGACTCATTTCCTTATGAATGGGTTCGTAAACCGTCAAAGTTGTCGTTACTGGAACAGTGAAAATCCCAAAATCAAACACCAGAAACCGTTGCATAGTCCTAAAGTGACAGTATGAAAATGCGCGGGGCCAAAACGTCACGGTTAATACGGAACGCTATGTTGAGATGTTGGACGGATTTTTGGCTCCAGAAATTGAAAGTTCAAGAATACTGAATTCCAGAACTTAGTTCCAACAAGATGGGGCTACCTGTCACACATCAAATGACTCCATGGCGGTGGTGAAGCAGATGTTCCCTGGCAGACTGATTTCGAAAAGAGGTGATATCCCATGGCCCCCACGTAGTCCAGACTTGACGCCTCTTGACTTTTTTTGTGGGGATACCTCAAACACAAAGTCTACAGTAATAATCCAAGAAACATCGTTCAGCTCAAGGAGAATATCCGTGGTGAAATGGCAGCCGTTACAGCAGTATTATTGAAGAAAGTTTTCAATAATTTTCGTTTGCGGTTAGGGGAGTGCCGTGGTAGAGAGGGTCACCATTTAGATGATGTTATTTTTAAAAAATAAACTCCATTTATTACTGTACAATGCCTTAGATTTATTTTAATCATACCTTTTGTATTTATTTTTTTAATCTATTTTTTCAAACATGCACGTTCTATTGCGCCACCCTGTATTATTATATTATATTATAATAAAAATTATTATATTATAAACAAAATATAAAAGTTGCAATCGTTTAAAAAACTTATCCCTGTTATTCGCATTTATCTTTTGTACTCGATTTACATGCTTCTGATCTGTTTTTACAGCGCTGCAGGAAAAGTGAAAACAATCTATAGGTTATCTCAGAAGGTTAACTCAATACTGGAATTTGAAGTCTATTTTAGATGTGATGTTTACATTCACCTTTAGTCGTATCGTGTAGAGGTCTACAATCTACAAATAATGCTTCTAGTTAAAAATCCTTTAGATAGGACGCAAATGTATTCAGTTTAATAAATTCATTGGGGAAATAATAATGCTTTTTTAAATGTTTATATTATATTATATATATTTTACAGTCTCAAAAAGGAAGCTTATTTATAATACCATTTGTTATTTATACGTTTGAGTACAGCTTCATATTATGCGATTACCTTAAAATGTTACCCGTACAATTTCTTTTGTCCATTAACAGAATATGAACTGTGGAAGCAGAACTCTTCTAAATTGTACAAAATTTCTTACATTCAGAAGCCACTCATACAAATCTACACACATACGAGTATATACATTAGCTATGGAATTTATGTCTTCATAATAGTTATAAAGCAAAAATAGTCCTTACAAATACACCCCCATACTCAGAGACAGGTAAGCATATATACTCGCAAGTATAATGTAGGAGGTTCCACTTGAGCCAACAAACATCAACTAATGATGCATCAATAATGCGGCAATTAAAATGCCAGCAACAGGCTCTTAAGCTAAACGAATATACTTCTCACAAATACAATCGAGCATGAACGTATATATGCTAAGATATACTTATAAATATAGGTTGTAGAAAGTACGAGAGTTGTATTATAATTGCTTGTAGACCAAACGGCATATTTATGTTTATATAAAATTATGTGTTATTTTTCAAACGAGCGCAAAAATCAAGTCTTTACGAATTTCCTAATAAATCATGTGAATAAGGTTCAAATTTGGTAATATCAACAGGGTGGCGCATCAATTGTGCTACAATAAGAAACTCAAATAACTTTTTTTTAGTGAACGTATTTCATTTATTTTATTTTTGTTGTATAGAAAATTCAAGTTTATTTTATATAACTAATTGGTTTTGAAAATGATAGCCCGTAATTGACTTCCACGCTTATTTACGTTTATGGGACTCCCGATCAGAAAATTATTTATTGGGACCTGAAGGGTTGAAGTCGTGTTCGCCTCAATTATTTTTGAACAGACTGCTTCAATTCAAGCAAATTCCTTAGTTTCGTTTCGTACACTTTTTGCTTGACATCAATTACTGTTGAAACGGTTACGTCTTCGAAGCAGTTTTGGTAAAAAAAACTGCTTCAACATCTTTAAATAGGGGTTCCCATCGGTCCCCGTTTTTGTGTTTATAGCACGATTCATGTTTCATCCTAAATGTAAACTTACAGTGCCACAGTTATGGGAATTGATTATTGATTTTTAGTTATGCGGTATTATGGAACAGAAATCAAAATAAAAATACTACGATTGATTGACAGCTTCACGAAATATTAGTGGATATTGCAAGCAAGCAAATTGCAAATAGCCTTTGGCCAGCAAAAATTATTAGCTAAAATTTGGGTAAATCGATTTAACTTGGGTGTAACGCGCATAAAAAATGAAACCTTCGAAAGAGTTAATCTCGTGTATTAAACACATTTTTCGTACGCGTTTAATTAAATATTGCAAATCGTATTTAACTCGTATGGCACCCATATATTGAGTTCCTTTTTTATATCTAGTCTTATTTAAATAGTTTCAAAGAATCCACTTCTGTGCAAAAGAGGAAAACCTTGGAAACAACTTTAGAAACAAGCAATTGGCCTACCAGAACGTGGTACACCTTTGACATCAAAATTACCGGAATGGAATGGAAGAAACTAAAATTGCGCGTAATTGGCTGTTACGGAATACGAACCGTAACCACTATTCACATTTTCAGCAACCTGGCTTGTGTTTATACAAAAAAAAAAAAAAAAAAAAAATATGGTGCATTTTCATTTTGCTGGTGTCCATTTTGTAGGTGTGTTTAAACTATACTGAGTAAAGTAATCATAAGACTGTTTGAGTAGTTTTCTGAGTATGATATTTTATCCTTCTAACGCCATCTAGCGTAACCCGATCGCACTTATGCAACACAATGTACAGATCTATTGGAAATATAATGAAATTCTGTATACTGTATTTTATGCACAAATTTTATGTGGTCTCAGATGAGAGTTTCTAATTGTTACATGTGGAGGTGCAACTCTAAGGTATGCCAATTCAGTTATCACACATCCTCCCTATATTTGTAACTGTAAATCATGACGCTGGGAAAATTGCTGATACTTGTACAATCATTAGGCAGGAGTATTGTATCCATCGACCAGTTATACCTTCGCCATTACCAAATACTTGATTGGGACGATGAAAGGAAACAGATCTTTTCAACAAGCGAGTGCTAATAACAGAAGCAACAACAAGAAATGCTGGAAGGATATGAGAGAGGAAAACAACACAGCAGCAGAAAATTTGAGAAAATACGCAAAACTTCAAATAAGGCACGTTTAACACTCCCATGCTATGATGCTTGATGTTCGACTGCTCGACTATCGGTAAGGAGTAGGACGATGAAAGGGACATTGATGATTCCTGCCCCAGCAGTAACAAAACTCGAATCATAAACCTATTTTTAAGTGATTGGTGGCTAGTGGTTGATGATGATGATGATGTTACTGCTACTTACTTACCAACAAGATTCATTTGCTTAGGCATCACTGCCGCTGTCACTGTTACCGCCACTGCCACTGCCACGACCACAGTCAGTGGCATTATCGACGTCATGAGTCAAAGTCAAAGTGGGCACTTGCGAGATGTGGAGCACTTAGGCGGCATACTAAATACTTGGTGGGCCTAATGAATAAGTAATACTCTTAATATGGCATTTCTTTTTCTGCGTCTTCTGCTTCAATGTTGGACACATGGGCGAACATCTTAATTTCTCTTTAATTACATTAAATGTGATAAATTCATTAACAATGAAGGACACAGCAACAGCAACAACAACAAAAATCAATTTAATCAATAAGTTAAATATTAACAAGTGCGTAGGAATGGCAGAGACAGACCGAACAGCCAGTCACGCATAAATATAAATGGCAAATAGAGGTATATTTGAAATAGAGGCGTCTATGAATGCTGCGATATTTAACAATTTCATCATTTGGCATTTAGCTTTTTAACGACCAACAATGATTGTAGATTAGAAAAAGGTACAATTAGTGTACGTTGAAATTAGTGTTGATTGACATTTTTGTTATTAGAGAGGGCATTATTGTTTAGGGATTTTAAACATTGTTTCTTATGAGTAGATGTTGTAACGTAGGATGGTTGATGTATTTGAGTTTTCAAAAGAATTTAGTTGCCACCATCCAATTTTGGTAATAACCTCCATAAGATTATGTGTTAACAATCTGAGCTCGGTTGACAAAACTTTGAAGCGTTTCTTGAATTCTACAAGTCGCAACAAAGGCAAACTTATAAGATATTGTGCGGCAGTCCTGCTGCAGTGTTATATTGCTTTGGTTATAGTAAATAGAAACTATCCATTAGGGAAATGAAACATATAAAATTTGGTTAAAATCGAAAGCAGAATATAGGAAGGCTGAGGTAGGATTCTCCATTAAGACATTAAAATGATCATCTTTTTCAATTTATATAAATAACTAGCGGACCCGGTGAACTTCGACTCGCCACAATTTAACGCCTTCAGATAAACTCCCGAGTAATAATAAAACACAGATAGTTCAAATTTCAATGTGATTTATTTGAATGGAATCGGAATCAGTAAAGAGCGATGTGATGAACAATGTTTTTTGATTTGTTTTCCGGTGCAAAAACCAACAACGAATACGGTTTCCCAATATGCGAACAGGCAACGTACCGCTGAACGTGCGAAAAACAGGGAAGTTCGAGATTAATTCCACAGACTTCCAATGATTGGCTTTGCGAGTTATTGATTGTCATCGCAAAAGTCAATCGAATGGGAAACTGAATCCGCTTGAATTGGAGCGGAAGATCAGTTGGAATCATCGGAATTAGTGGGATAAGAATTTCCTCTCCTTTGAATTTGCCCTTGATGATCGTCGCTTGAATCACATTGTTCATCAGTTTCTTGATGGACAACTGCGTACCGTTGCACAATTTCGGTTGATTCAGATTCCGCAACATGATTATGATCGATCCTACCTGGTTGAAACTTTAATGCATTGCAAAGCTGGCATACGACAAACAATGAACCGATATGAACGCAGCAAAGATCTTTGTAGGCGATTGCGGAATCGTATTCGAAAGCAGCGGGATTCAAGCCTACATTTATGACTGGTCTTCTTCTAGTAACATTTTGTCGAATTTGAGGTGGTGATTGTACAGCGCGAACTTGTGCAATATGGGCACATCTCCATTCATTTAGTTCTGCGCGTTCCACTTGCGTTTGATTATCACGGACATTCTGACTAATTATTGCATGACGTGTATGACGTCCAAGGTGTTTGATCGTCTAATAGGTGGCATTAGGCAAGCAATTAACTTTCCCTAAAATGGAATAAAGTCGTTTTTGATTAATCAAAAAAAAAAAAATTCAAAAAAAAAAAAAAACTTACGAAATGAATGTATCGCAATTAATGCTCGCAATCCAATAAGATAACCTTACTTTTTACATGCAAACTTATTTTCTGAAAAAATGATCGTACTGCTTGTACCGGATGTGATACGCGACATATGAATATCCGAAATCAGTGTAGTAATACGCAAAACTCGAATCAATTGCAGCAAGAAAAATAGCACATTTGTTTGATAGAAAATAACAATGCGAAAAGTGTAACTGTCAAATTGCGCTCAGCCTTGTGGCATTAAACGCAGAACAGCGCCATCTGTTATTTGTCTGCTTAACTTCTCCACCTAAAATTCAGGCAAAACGTATTTTATCACAATAAATTTCATAATTTTCCGAAATTTTCCGAGCATCACAACGAATTTTCCACTTTTACGTCGTTCAAAATCATCAAATCATGTAATAAAATGCAAAATTTCGTCGAAACAAATTGAAAATTTTCACGTTTTTCGTGAATTTTCCGAGGAATTTTTCACTAAGAGTTTTCTATTTTGCCATTCGAAAAACAATTCCGGAACAATTGCACACAAACTTCCATACAAAAAATTAATTTTCGATTTCTCCAATTTTCCGACTTTTCCGGAAGGTTTTCCCAAAATTTTCTTTCGTAAAAACCTTCTCCAGGCAACTACAAACAACTGAAAGCAAAACTGAAAATTTGATCCAAATCGTTCCAGCCGTTCTCAATTGATGAATTACTATACATTTTTCACACCATTTTTATGTAGATAGATTTCTTCTTTATTCTTGAACTTAATCTGGATGGTAGCAGGGCAAATTGCTTGAATTATTAAATCAGGTGTGGAGGACCTGCATAGAATGGAGGTCCACAAATTTTGGATGTTGTTGAATGTATGTAAAATACGGCACAAAGTTGAAAGGGATTCAATTTCGTTCTATTGCTAGAAAAAAGCCTTTCAGAAAGAAAAAAGTATTTAACTAACATATTGGTAGCAACATCAGTCAGCCAACCTGTATTTATACTTACAATACAAAAATGTACGAGGGTGGTCCGAAAACTAGCCAACCTGATGTACGAGCTGCCAACACTTGCTTTCAATGGAGTAAAAACAGCATTGCGAAGATGTTTTGGTAGAGTGTTTTGTGGTGTTTCACTGCAAACTTAAAACTGAATTTCTGTGTCGATTTACAACCATGAATGAGACATTGGTGCACCATTTCAAACCTGAGATTGGACTGGAATGGGAGAATCGTGTCCAAAGAAGGTGGAAACGGTTCCATTTGTAGGCAAGGTCATTGTGTCTGTTGTGGATTATTTTTATTGATTACCTTCAAAAACGAAAAACCATCAACAGCGAATCTTATGCTAATTTGTTGCAACTTTTAGGTGATGAAAATATGGGGAAAAGGCAACATTTAGCGAAAAACAAAGTATTGTTTCATCAAGACAATACTCCAGTTCGATCATCCACCACTGCGATGGTCAAAATTACTGAATTAAAGTTCGTATTGCTTCATCACGCACCTTATTTGCCAGATTTATTTCCCCCGGACTATTTTCTGAAGGGTGATTTTGAAAAACCACGATTAAGGTTTTTCTAAAAATCGAATAAAACACTCAAATTTGCATCATATACTCGTATTAAAATATTTTATTTGGATCGATGAATTGGTCTTTGCTATTTAATTTTTAAAGATAATTTCATGTAAATGTTGTCCGCTGCTCCGTCTCAAAATGTCCATTCAGAAGGTCCAATTTTTCATCACTTTTTCGAGCATTTCGGTCTGTATTCGACGAATAACGCGTATTATATTATCCTGTAAGGCTTCAATAGTGTTATTCTTGTCCACAAAGACTAAAGACTTGATACAAGAAATAATTAACTTCACTAATCTCACAAGAAATAATCAAGAGGTGTTAAATCGCAAGATCTTGAGGGTCAACTCACAGTGCCAAATCGAGAGATAAGGTGCTTATTAAACTCATCTCTCAACACATCCATTGTTTCACGAGCAGTGTGGCATGTTGCACCGTCCTGATGGAACCACATGTCAACCAAGTTCAACTCAGCCAATTGGGGCAAAAAAAAAAAAAAAAAATCGCGTATCATGGTTCGATATCGTTCGCCG
>JAHXMU010031760.1:0-33730 GCA_019455685.1 Philornis downsi | reverse complement strand
ATAGGGTAAGTGCCAAGTTATGTCACTCTACTTAGAAACATTTTTTTGCTATGTAATTAATTTTTGAATTCTCTAGAGCTGTTGTGCGTACATTAACAACCCGCCACATTGCTGTGGTGGGTGTTGGTTTCCCCGCTACACCCATAATGGAGGGACGTATACGTTACTGTCTGTCTGCGGCCCATACCAAAGAACAACTTGACTTTGCCCTCGATGTAATCGATGAAATAAGCGATGATTTAGGTTTGAAATATTCCCGCAGAAAGCGTAATCCAAATCCCATAGAGTACTAGACAGTGTGATGGTTAAGAGTAGAGTAGTCATGGAAGAAATCTAATTACAATACCCTATATTTACTCTTAATTCTCTCTTTATCTCGTAATTCCTCTGCCTCTGGTTTTTCGCCATCGCTCCTAATAGTTACACAAACACACAAAGCATAAATACAACAGTTTACAATAATATTATAAACCTTTTTCTTAGAGAATCACACAAAAAACTCTTTACACAAAAAGGTTACCTTAAATTATGATGCTTAACAAAGGGAATAGAAATCAAAGGAAATATAACAATATATAAATTAAAACGAAAAATGTAACAACAAAATCATGGTTGAGGTGATAAAAACCGTCGTCATCAAGCGGTTACCTGTATAGTTTGCTGGTAGACATTTTATTCGGCTTATACTTCATTTTCGTCATTCACATTTATTTATTAAAATTGCTTTGGTATTATAAGTGGAGAGGGATCCCATAATTGGGAAAAAATGATATGTTTTATTTCCCAGTGGAACAAATAGTAGGGTTCATAATTTTATGTGGTAACGTTTTAGTATGTGTTGAACTAGTTTCGTATCAGTATACACAATTTATCTTTATTATTATGCAGGCTATAACATTAGAACCAATTCAATAGTATTTCTTGTGAAATAGTAACGCTTACTAAAAGTCTTCTTTCGGGTTTTTTTTCTTCAATTATTTACAAAGAGGGTGTAAAAACGCTTCTGAAATATCTCCATTTGCCAATTTCTTACTTGCCTGACACTCTACCCTAAAAATGGATAATTTTCAGGGAGTTGTATCTTTCGAAATAGTTAATTTCCATTTAATAGAAGGACAAGGATGAAAAACGTACTGAAATACCATTTTTAAAATTTTTATTGCCTTGGAAACAATGTGCCTTGTTCATAAGTATTTCTGGAGTTTTATGAAACGAATTTTTCGTAGTAAAAATGTTGTACAAATTTTTATGAATATGACCCAACGGCTTTAGTTTAATTGTAACTTAAGCAATTTCGCTCAAGCAAGATATTCCTGTTCGATTAAAAACATGAAGAAAATGAAGAAAAATCTTACTTGAGATAAGAAATTATACAATAATAATAATAAACAAGGGTTCAATATTATTTTACCCCAATTCAAAAATTATCCTTATCCAACAATAATTGCTAGAATCGAAAGAGTATATGGTAAGGAAGGCCATACTAACGGATAAATACGGATTCAAGGATTGCTACTGTACTGTTGAGATGGAACTATTGCTAAAACTATAAAAGGATTTGACTTGACGGTAGTCTCTACTTGCGAATCGGAATTTTGAAGATAGTTCGAATAGCGAGCTAATTAGTTACGGCTTTGCCCATTTTGAATAAGTTCCTTTTGAATAAGTTCTTTACTAGATGATGCAATAGGAAGTTTATTTCAAATGGAGCCTTATCAAAGTTATTGGAAAATTTAATAATGGTTAAATGGTGATATTATTGAAAACAAATCTGATTTAGGAATTTTTACTACAGTCTGTTCTGTAGTATATTTTGTTTTTTTTTTTTGGTATTGGTATAATGAACAACTCAACTAGAAATCACAAATGTCTTTTATCGCATCTAAATCGAACTGCCCTTTCCAAAGGATTTGAAGTAGTTGGCAGTTGTAGTCAAAGCAGTTGTATTTTAAAGACTGTTTATGTTTTGAAATTTTTCAATATTGTCTTCGAAATATCCTGAAAATTTATAATATCTATTTATCAATCCGGTAGTTATACTGAAAGTAATTTTATCCAAGATAGCGGGACGAATACAACATTTTACCCATCGTTGTATTACTAAACACTATAAGTATACAATAACTCAATCACAACGAACTGCAACTAAAATGAATACAGGAATTGAAACAGCATTTGGCGATTGTAATTAGTATTTCAAAGATACCTTGTAATTTACAAGTTTATAAGTTAGATTCTTTGAAGCTGCTTCCAAAATTTAGTTTGCAATATTTGAAACGTTTTTATTAACCCAACAGTCAACAGTTTCTGTCAATTTGAATCTAGGATATTAAATTAAATTGTCAAAGCGTTCCACTTTACCTCATATATATAATAACAAGTATATAAGTTAGAGTCTTTGAAGCTGCTTCCAAAGTATTCTTTGAAATATTTGAAAAATTGTTATTAACCCATGAACAGTCTTTGTCAATTTGAATCTAAAGTAAAATCTGTAATTTCTATTTAAAATTGTTACAGTTTACTCGTAGGGTATTAAATTAAATTGCTAAAATATAGTTTTTGGAAAACAGTCGCTGTCTTATTCTTCTAGGCATGAGTTGCTTTTGCACTTCTAAATATTCCGAAAATGAAACTAATTATGAAACCATTTATATTCAATGTGTGGGCAGAATAATGATCTATAAGAGTGCAATGACGCAATTTGAATTGAAATCTTTTCTTTGCTCACCCTTACCGAACTACATCTTAAATTAATACAGGATTTGAACCGGTCTCTGGTTGACAATTTTTAAGCATAGCTTTTAGTTTACTATTGACTAGGAAGGAGATACTACATCGGAGATACTAGTTTACAATTTTTATTTCTCTACCATCAATTTATAAATAATGGTAGCTTCTAGCATTGTAGTGTCATATATATAAAGAAAATTGTGCGTTCTCAGGCATTTTAGAATTGGCCCTCAATTAGTATTTTAAATGCTGATTGGGATCTATGACATGTGAATTTAAAATATTACTTTCAAACCAGTTTTCTATTAGGGGATATTTTATACCACAGATTCTTTACAACGGAGAGATATTATTTTATATTTATTCACGAAATACTATAAATTTGTGTAGTCCATGTGCTAAACGATTCCCTTGGGTATGAAATTGGCAGCCTTTGGGCGCCGTTGAAGATTCTTAACTAGTATATAGTCATGTTTGACAAGAACAAATATTGTATACTAAGGTGAGCACAGCAAAAAAGAAAATTGTATGCAGAAATTTCGGTTTTGTATTCTGCAACTAATGAAGTAATGAATATTATTTCTTTAATCTCTCTGTTTAAAATTAAGTCGTAAAGAAATTAGCGAAACGTTCTTTTACGAACCAGTCCATAAGTTTTTTTCGTTTGCCATAAAGAAGATGATCACCTCAACCAGCAACTAAGAACCTACATTTCTATTCGAGTCAAATAAAATTCTATAGACTTGGGTGATGTGTCGGTGTAATTCATACGATTACAAAAAACGAAAAACAATAAAGTTTTCGATTTCCTTGTTTATTCCTTAATTTACCAATTTGGTTCTACGTTAAGTACTAATATCTTAAAATTTGTTCATGTACACATACCTCTATATATATATACACAATATATATATGTATATACGATTTTTTTGTAAAAGTGCGTTAAATTTTTGTACGACTACTTTCACCACTAGCATTTATTTTTTTTTAGTGTATTTTTTACATAAACTTTCTTTTAACACAACAAATTTGTAAAGCTTTATGTATAAAAAATACAAACATAATGGTTAAACTAGGGAAGAAAATTACAATTTACGCAACACTGTCGCTTACTATTATTTTTGCTATTCCAAAGTATTTTAATTTAATTATTTAAATATTATTATTATTATTTTTTATTTCTTTTTTTTTAAGTCAACATGAACTGTATATGTTCATGCATTGCGTTTTTGCTGAGTATAATTAAACAAATTAGTTTTTAAGTTTGTAAGATTTTTTCATAGTTTTTATTACAATTATTATTGTTTAATCTTAAGAATAATAATACACATGTAATTGTGAAGTGAAATGAACACAGTGGAACAAACAAAGCGAAGAATTGTTACAATAAAACTTAAAAACATTTGTTTTCTTTAAATATAAGAATTTGGATTTTAATAACGTGTTTAATATGCAAAACGTCAGCATGAACGTCTAGATTTGAAGGACCAACAAAGGTTAAATTTCAAGTTAATAAATTGAACAAATTTGATTACCACTAAAGCATATACTGTATTCATTTTCAAATTAGGTTATGTAAAATCAAGTCTCTAATTCCAGTTTCCATTTTGTATTTTTTTTTTTATTAAAATTAGTATTCTCGCAGGAGCAAAATCATTCTGTTGAAATATTCATGTTCGATAGAACTTTTATTTTGGATGACAAATTGAAAGACCAGGATTTTCTATAAACGTTATATATAAAAATTTTTCCTCGATTTGTGTTGCATTGAGGCTTTGAATCAAGATTTTTGATAGTTGTACAAAAGAGTGTTTTAAAATAGGTAGAAAGGAAGGGCTTGGGAAATTAGTAATAACATATTTGGGAAAAATGTAAAAGGGGTATTTAAAGAGAAATTTGAGACAAAAATTCAGTTGTTTTAAAAATTGTCTTTCATAGAACATTTAGTGGTGGTGTGCCTGCTGCAAAATATAGGTTATTATATCGGGAATATTTAGTTCTGTATTTGAAAAATCATTTGTTATTAGAATTGCTCGATGCTGCAATAATTTGCCCAATGAATTACGGATATTTTCTTATACATATAATGTCTTTCGGTTAAGGATTCTGCGACGTAGAGCAGAATTTAACTTTTTTCATGAGCCTCTTATGAGCTTGTTGCGAATTAGGATTTAAATTTCTTCATATTATTTCCATTTTTTGGTGTCTTTATAACGAAATTACGGATGAGACCAATGTTAAAAAATACCACGCGTATATATGAAGATATATTTATTTCATTTTATTTTTTTTATTTGAGATGTACAGTTGTTTTTCTTATATATTCTATTTTATACAATTAAATACAAGTTTTTAGCCTTAAAGGCTTAGTATTACTGTATGATGAATAAATACGTAAATAAAACAAGATTAAATTATAAAGGGACATTAACACTGAAGCAGGACAGAATTCATTAATAATTATACTATTATTATTAATCACTAATATTAATCAAATTATAACAACCCGGTAGGAAAAGTAGTAGCTTGGAATTTTTATTTTTGTGTCACAGAAATTTTTCCTATCCAAAAAAAAAAAAAAAGAAAAAAATTTAGCTAATTACTAATTATTAATTCAAATAGAAATAATTGGAGTATTCTAATTCTACATTAGGGAATACGAAAATAGTATAGTGTTCGTGTCTCGAAATTAAAACCTCCTAGTAGGAGATATACAAGTTCGGAGCTAGTTCATGAAAGTCTGCTATCTTTTCGGTTTTGATTTTATAATTATATTTCAGATTCTGATTTTAAATCTGATTCTTTACAATCCGATTAATTTCTTACCTGAAACGTAGTTAGGCCTACATTGATACAGTTTCTCTATCTGAAAATAATGGAACAGACATGACATAATAGGTTTCAGAACCTGAAACGAAAGCATAGTTTCATTTCTGATTTAGATGACTGAAAACCTGAATTAAAAATGAGACTTGATATAATCTGGTGCTTAATTATCGTGTCTGTTTTGTATGGTAATGCGTATTACAAACGTTCGATAAATAAATAATACATTTGTATCGAGACTTCAGAAATGAGAGTAAAGCTGTTGCACGGCAAAATGCTCCTCTTTAGCAAGGGTATAATAAATCTTTTGATTAAAATGAATATTTACATATTCCTAATCTAGATTACGGTACGTAACGGATGTGGTAATTAGATGGTGGCACATTACGAAAGATAGAATTTCTTGAATTACTTTTTCTCACGATTTCAACTTTCAGGATTTCAGAAATTTTTGCAACTACTTTGTTTTTACTTCGAAATGAAATCCGAATAAGATATTTTACGAGCTGTGGATAGGAATCAAAATTGGAGTGTAGTGTATAAATCAGTATATACTTTGGATTGCATAGGGATTTAGACGACTGAAAAACTTTGACATCCACCATGTGCAGGTCACAAAACATGAATTTGGATGTTCAACCTTGTCAGCGACTAAAAAATCACAATCTGTATTAAGGCTAAAAATTTTAATCATTTAAATATATGAAAATAAAACTCATAAAATAAAACACGAAAATACACTTCATTTTTGAAAATAGGTATAGTCGCAGGGGGTTAAATCCGGCGAATTGGTTATATGGTTAAGCAGTTCTTACTGACATTTTTCGAATTAGGCCGTCTTTACCTATCGCGTATGAAACCATGGTACGTTTTAATAGAAAACTACTTTCTTTCAAGTAGGGACGATGTAGGCACATTACATTGATTGTTTGCTTTGACATCATTAAAATCATCACTTTTCCATGATCTATATCATACTCATCACTGGTTTACTCGCCAATGTCTGCTGTTGCTACTTGGTTATGTACTGGTTGATCAAAACCGTAACCAAAAACCGGTCAAATTGTGCATCTTAAATGGATACATGATTACGTTAGTGGTTATTCACCCAATTGTGCATTATCGCACACGCTGCTGTAGAAGTGCTATGAATAACATCCAACTTAGTTTTGATTATCTTAATTTCGTTAAATCTTTCAAATAATGACGTTTGGTCACTGTGTCCAATTCATTTATTTCTATTTTGCGAATAAAAAAGGGATTTGTAATAGGCACAGGTTAAAATTGAGTAAAACAAATTGCGTGTGAGATATCAGGAAATTTTTTGTTTTATTTGGAATGCCCGTCAATGACATAGTGCGAAATATGACATTGTTCATATAGCCGGCACGGGTTCGATGGATAGCGCACACCCTCGACGTTCAATCTTCGATGACTTCGGCACATAGATTAGGCTGAATTTGAGTGATGGCATAGGTTATGTTGACTTTGAGAGCACTGGCGGTTTGTGGCTTATTGACATATCCAGCGTGAAATTGCACGGCTTCCGCCTCCGTCGGGGTCAGCTTTCAACAGCACACCGTGTTGTGAATGGCTGTTTTCCTTGGTTTTGTACGAATTAAAATTCATGTTCTGACATAGAATTCGCAAAGGTGATGTATGCGTGACCCGATATTCGATGTCTCTAGGGTTTTCGCATACTTTCACAGAGATCGACGATGTTGTTGAACATTTTGCGTTTCGTTGTTGGCTCGAATCTAGTCACAAAACTTCGAATAATCGGCTGGCAAGGATGGGCAGGACGACTGAATGTTGCCACAACAGAGCATCTTATTTGATAATAAAGTTTTATCATTTGTACGTCTTGCTCGATGACCCCCTTTATAACAAAAATAGAAACATTGCTCAAAATAAGTGTAAATAGTTCCTAGACACTAATTGTTAATATATAATGGGATATTTCATCAAATTCTCTCAGTTCTACTAAAATTCGAAAACTCCAACTCTGAATCAAACTCTCCATTTTAGACTTCTCAATTTTGATTCCGATTCCATGGTAGCTGGACCATTTCAACGTCGAAGAAACGGCAGATGTATTAAAGTTGTTCTATTTTTGTTTATCAACGAAACAAGAAGTTATGTCTCTAAATTAATAAATAATTAGAGCAATTTATATACTGTTATTATCATAATCAATACCATAATATTTTAAGTTTTGAGCATCTCAATGTTAATTTTTAAGTACAAATAAGTCTACTCCGCTTCTTTTTGTCGAAAATTAGTGATTTATTGTGAAAAACTTATATGTTATTCGAAACATTTCCCATCGCTTGCAGCTACTATTTTCCATCTTTTTGACAACATATGATTGCCGCGTCTACAGAAAGTTTCGCGATCGATCTAATTTTTTCTTTCTTCATGTGAAGTAAAGCGAAACTCTGTGGTAGTGGATGCGTTTTCCTTTGAATACTCTGTTCAGTCTTATCAATTGTGTTCGGTAGGACAACTTATAATACGCGACACCACGTTGATTTCATTAAATGCTCAACATCAGTTTTTTTCATTAATATTCGGTTTGATTATCTATATCCCATGATTTTCTCTTCTTTGGGTTATCTTAGGGGACCCATTTGTCATCACCAGTGAATAAAAAACAACAACAAATTTCCTACCATCCCATGAATGCAATATGGGAGAGCCTTTCGCATTCAGTGGGGTTTTCCGCGTTTTATTTTTGGACTCGCTAAAAATGCAGCTACAGTTTAATGATTTCGATCGTCAGTTTGAGAAACTTTTATTAGACTTGTCGATTACTCGACCACTTGAAGTGTCGTCAGTAAACGTCGAGAGGAACGCCGCTCAGAAAAAGAAATGTGTTTGTTTTTGGGTATAGAACCCATGATCATATGCACTATAACTGTGTGTATTCACAGCCATACAACGGTAGGTAACCAGTGACTACACAACGCAAAAAACACGTTCGTTTACCATGGCGGTTGCAAAACTAGCCGACCTAACAAAGAAGACATTCACGACGCTGTTTTTGCTCTATTGAAAACAAATCTTTGGTTAATAAACGATATACAGCACTCTTTGAAACGGTTATAATTTCAGCTAGCCCACGCACCTTCAGCCGATTATCATCCAATACCATTTTGTGAATTTTCATAACCGTTTCTGGCGTGGACACCTCAATTGGTCGACCACTATCGTGTTCGTCTTGGCAGGTCGTCCGGCCTCGTTTAAACTCCGCTACCCAATATTTTACAGTCGTAAACGAAGGAGTAGGCACTCCCAGTGTGGAATCTGGCTCGCCTTTAATTAAGACCTTCCAAATTGAAATATAGAATTACATAACGCTGACCAATTTTCTCATGTTTACAAATTCAATAAGATCGCTTACTTTTGATGGCTTAAATAAAAATACTAAACTTCAAACATATGTTTTATAAGGTTGCCATTTTTCACCAAAATAACTTTTTTCAAACTACTCGCACCATCTATACGTCAGATCGACTATTTGTGGGACTGCCTTCGTATGCCTGGCAAGCAGCATTCCAAATGTGCAAAATTGACAGTCAACATTTTTAGGCGTCAGTTCATATGGAATGAATTTCTTTTCTTTTGTATTATTCGCAATGATGTTAGATGATGAGAAACTGCTTGTTGAGTCACTCCTAATGCAATTGCAATAATTCTTGCATTTGGCATGAACGATTTCAATTCCTCCTTTTTGTACACTTTCACTACCGCTACGTTTTTTTGTCTTCGACGTCAAACTCGCGGTTCTTAATGAATTCACACCCGACAACTTCTTTCATATACTTCTACAAGTTGTCGATGTATAAATTATATGCTTCCGCATATGAAGCTTATTGGCTCAAAAATCGATATCTTTGCAAAAAAAAAAAAAATATATATATATATATGTGATGCTGATATAAAATCGATAATATTTCACTGTTATGGTGTGGCCAGATGTCCAACCTTACGATATGACGTTTTACATATATATCTCACAATTTCAACTATAACTTATTAGTGGGCCATCGTTTGTAAAACGGTGGAGATTTGTTTGTATTCCAAACAGACATTATATGACTTGTTCGAAATTGTGTTGGTCTTCTTCACATAAAATCTATTGGCTATCCAAAAGTATGAATTCATCAAATTCATATCTTCGCTCTTTACATCAAATTGCCCCACTAAGTTTTTTCCAATTACTTAGCGATGATAAGAAAAAACTGGAAATAAGGTTATGTACAGGGTGGCCCAAAATGACCGAAGTGGTGTGAATTGCTTATAACTTTTTATTTAAGACATATTTTATTAATTTTTTTTTTAATACAGTAAATTTATGGGGAATATTTTTAGATTAGTTATTAAAAATGATATCCCGCAAGTGGTGGCCATTTTCTGCTTCGCACAAATGTGCTTTTTCCAACACATTTTCCATAACCTTTCGCAAAATTTCCGGTGTTATGTTGTTAATTTCGTCTCGAATATTGGATTTTAATTCGTCAATAGTCCTGGGCTTATTAACATAAACTTTCCCTTTTAAATAACCCCAAAGGAAAAAGTCTGGAGCGGTTAAATCCGGGGAACGCGGAGGCCAATTAAAATTGCTTGTATGCGAAATTACTCTTTCACCAAATATGTCGCGTAAAAGAGCCATTGTGGCCCTCGCAGTGTGCGCTGTGGCTCCATCCTGTTAGAAATATATTTGCGGATGGTTTTCCACGGCTGGCCTTACAAAATTTTCCAACATGGCCCGATATCGATCAGCATTGATGGAAATGGCAACACCTTTCTGAAGAAACACCGCACCAAACAGTACACTTAACTGGGTGCAATTGTCGTTGATGAAGTACTCTCGGGCTTTCCGTAGCCCATATCCTACAGTTTTGCCTTTTAACGAACCCATTTAATTGGAAATGGGCTTCGTCACTCATAACTAAGTTATGAATAAAATTAGGGTTCTCTTGTGCTTTTTGCTGGAAATAAATTGCATAGTCAAGTCGTTGCTGGTAATCTGTCGGTTTCAATTCTTGGACAATTTGAATTTTGTATGGGAACATTCTTATGCTATGCAAAATTCGCTGCAGCGACCTTCTTGAGATGCCAATTTGTGTCGAACGTCTCCTGGTTGATGTTTGTGGATCCTCCTGAATACTCTCCTGTACCACTTGAATATTGTCATCCGTGTGCACCGTTCGTCGTCTGCCAGCACCAAGAAGGTTCCTTACTGCTCCTTGTTCCCGAAAATTTGCAACAAGACGGTTTATTGTTGACTGAGAGGGTGCAACCCGCATATTAAATTGACGACGGTATGCACGCTGAGTCAACACAATGGACCGTTGATTTACAAAGTAAATTTCGACGATTTGGGCACGTTGTTCAATTGTGTATTGCTCCATTATAAATTCTCCAAGTCTTCTTTACAAAATACTAAAAAGAAAAGAAAAAAAAATTATAATAAAAAAGTTATAAGGAATTCACACACTTCATTCATTCTGGGCCATCCTGTATTATCTTTTAATTTTATGAAATATAAGGTGTAATAAAGAGAAATACATTATTTTTGCATTGAGTTGAAGGCTATACTTAGCATATTAAGATGGTCCGATTTAGGCCAAATATGCCTCTTTCGTAGCAACATTATTTGCCATAGACAGGAATAGCTGGCAATTACTTGGTATCAGGTCCAGACTATAAGATGGATGCATAAGAATATTCAGCCAAGCTCTCGCAGCTTCTGGAAAATCACTATTCGTGTGTGTGACCTGACGTGGTTCTGATGTAACACTCCTCTCCTATTGGTCAAATTACGCAATTGTTTCAATTTGTGACACTACAGGTCGGAATTAAGATTTTAGTTGTAGGGGAGCTGCTTATAGTAGATGATTTTTTGGCAATTTCATCAAAAATCTAGGCTTGACTACCGTTTATGAGGTTTTACCGTGAAACGACCATGACCATTTTCGCTTAACGCCGTCATCGATTTTGTTGCGATTCAGCAACGATTCGCGAATGGAAATTCGGTCCGTAAGGTTTTATTTTGCGCTAATTCGTGTGGGATCCCTACATCGAGCTTCTTTTTGTATCCAGTCTCTTTAAAGTGGTTCCAAAAGTTTAGCTTCTGGGCAACGAGAACAATGCTTTCATTATTCTATCGACATTTTCGATAATAGGTCTTCTGGAGCGTAGTGCATTTTTGATATTAAAACTATCGGAATGGAATTAATGGAGGCGAAATTGCTATAAACCATAAAATCACAAAAACTATTCACATTTTCAGCTGTCTTGCTTGGGTTTTCGCCTTTATCAAAGAAAAACAATAAAATATGGCGTATTTTCTCGTTATTGGCGTCCGTAATATTTGATGCGCGTTCGAAATCTTATCTTTCTAGCGCCATCTAGGGTAATCCAACGCGAGATACTGATTACTAAAACCACCTATTGGAAAAATAATGCTAATAATTTATATAATTATAATTTCTTTTCTTATAATACTTTATATACCATTTTGGAAGAAATAATGAATTTTTTTATAATATCTTACATATACCTATGTAATCTTTTTTTGGAGTCTGGGGTCGTGGAAATAAAATCAACATCTTTTCCTACTTCAAGGCAATCTGCTAAGCTCCGACTCCTAAACTATAAATTCAATTCCGATTCCACAAATCTTAATTGTACTGGGAGAGACCTTTAGTGAGCTTTCTAAGAATTTAAGGACTTCTCTTTTATTAAACTAAGTTTAAAATGCGTTTCGCTTATAAAGGTGAAATTGCGTCAATTCTTGGTAGTCTTCTTTTCCTTTTTTTTTTAAAGAACTCTGTATTCTGTTCATGCAGAATTCGTTTGGATTGTTATTTATTATCTCAGCGAAATTTAAATTTTTATTTGATAAACGATTCCTTTAAAGAGGGTCATTGTTTTCCTCGTATTATAAGATGCTAATAAACCTTAATGCCGTATTGAAAGCGTTCTCTTAACGTCTTAACTTTTATCCTCTTACATCGTTTAATAGATCGTAAATTGTTTGGCCTAGCTTCCGTCTATGTGTTCGCAAAATGCAAAGTGACTTATAAGGACTTAAGAACCATTCATCACCATGGATTCTGCCGTCATTCCCAATCCGAAAACAAAAACGTTATAATTACCCAGTAATCAGAGTAAAAAAATGCTGTAATGGCGGCTAAAAGTGTCCACGTTTTTTAATTTAGACATTGTGGAAACGAAGGTAATCCACACAACAAGTAGCAGAGCATAACAAGAACAAATTACATGACTACAATAATTTTTCGATCCAACAGCGACAGAATACTTACTTTGAAAAAAAGGGAGAGCTAGGCCTAGGGAGTGTAGGCGGAGTTGCTGGTTAAAGTGTATATACGTCACTGTATACAAGTGGGAATAGTAGATTGTGTCCTTGTGCCAGATTTTGAGTTGTTTCCTTCGTGTTTTTTTCGGCAATTTACAAGGAACATCAGCCATCCTTTCTCAAATAGCCCAAATAACCCAAATAGCAACACTTAAGAAAATAAACATAACAGCAACATCAACATCAGGACATTTAAATGACAATTGTTGCCCGGAGGACAGACGATTTTAGGGTAAATAAAATTGCCTTTTTTGAAGCATTTTAGTTGCCGCGTATGTGTGTACTAAAGGGTTTGTTTTTAACGCTTTGTTATGCCCAAAAAAAAAAACAAGATTTGCTTATGGGACTAGTTGCCGTTGTTTCTGTTTGTTTTCCTTTCCAGGCTTCATTACTGATAATGTTCAATGGCTTCTACTCCTCTTACATTGGTTGATTTTACTGTTGCTGAAGTGGCTATTTCGCTCGCTAAGATGTTGAAGACATTCATTGAGTTTGCAACAAATTTTATTATATGGCAGCAACGATAACCGAAACAACCAAAAAGTAAGATGCTTACTGTTGCCACATTTGCTTGTTGGATCCCCGCCCCCAAAGCGAAGAAAATGTCCACAAATCTTTCTTGAGCCAATGGGACAAGAAGTTTTTAATAAAATTAGGGCGAAAAAAAAGACATTTCCAAAAAGATCTTAGGGAATGTCGGCGCAATTTCGGGTAGCATCAATTTTTAGTCAGATAAAATCATGTTTCACATAAATGAGCGTTGAGCATTTGACGGTGGTGGAAAATTATTGTTGTTTTGTATCAAAGTGCTGTAAAGGGATCTAAATTTGTCTGTGGTTTGTCTGATAGCTAGCTGTTACAGTGGGACATCAATTGATATTGACATTGCCTTTTTTTCGAGGCATTTCACATTTGTTGCATTAACTGGCAACAACAACTGGAAACCCCTTTAATAACGTATGGTAAATAAGACCGTTGCAAAAAAAAAAAAAAACTACGTATATTAAAACCAAATTTCATTGGTATAGTATCTTTATATAACAGGAAATACTCATTATCTCAAGCTTTCATTTAATATAAAAATATTTAAAAATTTAATTTACTTTTAACTTTACTTTACTTTCAAGTCACAAAATCTCAAAGGCAATTTATTAGAGCTGTTCATGAAAATATTCATATTCGAGTATCTTCGAACATGTTCCATTAAAATAAACATTAGAAAAAACGAATAATTCTTTACCATCGCTATCTATCTTGTCCATCTCTGTAGCGGTTGTCATCTTATCAGCATGCCAATGAACGATTCGGGCCAATGTAGTATTCAACCAAGAGAATTCCGACAATGTGTATAATTGAATTATCTTAATGTTTCGTTGAAATTTTCTGTCCACCGAGCGTATATACGAGTACAATTTAAATAATCGGTAAAATAAGAAAGTACTAAAATCAAAAATACGATCAAATCTAAGATGTGATCTTTATGTTTAGGGATTTGCAATTTTTTTGTTTTGTGAAATATTATAATAGCCATTACATGGTATAAACCTCCGTCGATGGTAAATATTTGGACGCTTCGTTTTGGAATACATTTACGTTCGTCGCTTTTTAATTTTGGATATTTGGAAATAATTTTTGTTTATCTAAGAAATATCAAAAATTGGGTTGGTGAGACTTTCCGTTTCCGAAACATGGAGATTTTTCCAATTTTTGTATATTTTCCTATTTTAATATAACTATTCTATTTGATTATCATTTCCCATTAAAAATATTCAAATGCAATTTGCTGCATTCGCTCTTCGCTTTTTTAAAGTACATAAAGTGTAGTGTAGAGATCTTTTTATATAGGACTCACTTTCAAGACTCTCTTCACAAATAAAAGCACACTTCCAGTCACTTTTTCCACTTTTCCATAATCACTTCTGGGTTCTCCCAGCTCCATATGCGACAATTTTGCTTAGTGACGTAACCACCGAGTGAGAAATGAGCTTCATCGCTGAAGAAAATTTTGTTCGAAATATCAGCTGTTGCTGTAGCACCCAATCAGCATGTCTACGGCGTTGTGAATGGTCAGCCGGCTTTAATTGTTGCTTGAGTTGGACTCTATATGGATGAAATTGCGTAGCTAAATGAGAAATACACCATAATGGGCCGTAAGGTAGTCCCAATTGCTGAGAACGCCGAGGAATCGATAAATTCGGATTATCCTCCACACTTTCACTAACAGAAGCGATATTTTCGGCAATGCGTACATTGCGATGATGCACAAGCCTGACCACATCTGGAACGCTTTCAGTCTCTTCAAATTTCTTTATAATCTTGCACTGTAGGTCGATGATGACGACCATAATCACCCCGTAATGTTCTAATATTGTAAGTTTTAACTATAACTCGTAAATGTGAAACCTTTCACTAAATAAATAACACTTCAGATGGCAGATATTTAAATGGTTTTGAAACCACCAAATGGATAACCCGCCACTTGGTAATTTTCAGATATCGAAAAACATACATTAAGATGATTTTCTGTTAAGAGAACTTCCAAAAAATATATCCGTTCAGACGAACATTACATAGAAAATGTTATATTTTCTTGTGAATAAAAAATGTTAAAACAATTTTCGTATATAAAAAGTTCTGTAAAAACGATTTCCATGTCGAAATGTTTCCGTTGAGGCAAGTACAATTTTAAAGAGTCCCTTGAAACAAATTTTTTATCTTAGGATAGTTTTAAATGTTAAGGAAATTTTTATATAAGAACAATTTTGTTAGTTCCTAATTTTCGTAAAGATTTCTGTTTAACTCGCTTTTCAAGGATTTGGGACTATTCTAAATATAGGTATATATATATATATATATATAAGTCCGTTCACCTGACTGAAATTTATATACAGGTTTTTAATACAGATTATTGCCAACCTATTTATAGGTAGAATAGTCAGAAATCCTTGAAAAGTAAGTTAAACAGAAACTATAAAGTAACTAAACAGAACTAACTATATCTACCTATATATATATCTTCACCCAACGTCTTTTCATTTCATTTCATTTATTGAATAGTCTTGTAATTTAAAGCCTTTTGGCCAATATTAAGCAAATTAAAAAAGGCATAAAATAAATAATGCTGAAACTGGTATATTTTTGTGTTGCTGCAAAAAATACTCCAAATTAAAGATACATTTCTGAAGTCCTCCATTTGGGGAATGTAGATCGACCGATTTTTTGTAAGTCGGCCAATATATATACAGCTACCCTAAGATGTGTGGCAGTGCGTTTCATTTTCATTCGCAGTACTGCCCGAATTTAGAAGGACCAATTTTTGGTAAGTCGGCCAATGTATATACAGGTGCTCTAAGAGGCGTGGCAGTGCTTTTTTTGTTTTCATTCGTAGTACTAACTGCCCGAAGCGAGTTCAATTATACTGAATATAGTGCGTAGTCATTCCATAGATTTTTTCACACTTTGCCCAGTATTATATGCAATATACTCGTATTTAATGAGAATTAAAGAAACTTCAAGCTTCGAATTAATGGGTTATAGTGGAAAATCAAATTTCGATAAATCAAAAAATTTAAATGGGAGTTACCAGAATGGGCGTGGCAACGTTTACCATTTTCGTTCTCAGAACGTAGATTATCAAACGTATGATATGTTTAAAATTTTTTGGTACAACCGAAGATATAGAGATAGGAATATATGGGATTAAAGGGATAATTTGTATGGAAGATACCAGAAAGGTAACCACGTCCTTTTCTGTGGTCGATTTTTCTCCGATATTATAGAGAGTTTTGTAAAACAATATAATGGACAAAAACAAAAAAACAAAAACTAATTTGAAGTTACAGAGGATTGATTGAATTTGTCAATTTATACGGGAGGTATCAGAATAGGAGTGGTAATGCGCAAAATTGACTAAATTCATTGCAACCGATTGAAGGACATGAAGCGAAGGATACATGATTTAAATCGGCCATTTGTATTGGTGGTACCAGAAGGAATGAGGTTAATGGCTCGATTTTTTTAATGAAATGCTGCAAAGTACAAAAAGAAGTTACAAGGAGGAAATTGAATTTCGGAAAACCGGTCAATTGTATGGCAGGTTTGGAACGGTGTAGTCCCGGCTACGATCTGAGAAAATATTAGGCTATGCCAAGTGTTAACTTGATTTAATTTTAATTTATTTATTCAGAATTGTAATTTTAAGTCTTAAGGCCGATTTGATTAAATTACAATACTACAACATATCGCCTTCAAAATTCAATAACAAATACATTATACAACTTTACAATACTAATGTTATAAAAATGTTGTGTATCTTAATAACACTTAACACTTATTGGAATTTTTCACTTAGTATGTTTTTCGTCCTAAAATACGGAATTATTACTTTAATTGGAATTTATAGCTTCTCCATAATATAACGAAAAATGTAATAACAGAATAAATGGTAAAAGTTAGAAACTACCAGTAATTTTTTTAAGATTTAATTAGCTAAGTAATTGAGACGCTATACAAATATTGGCGAATAATGGAGAGGAAAGAAAAAATAATAATTTTAACGATAACCATTTTCCCGTTCAGAATGGAAAAAAGATGACGGCAATATCAAAGAAAAAAAAAGGCTCAAGCGGATAATTATAGATGAGGAATATCATTAAGATACACAAGAAGTCCCTTTTTGTCAGTGGTTTGGGATGAAGGAAACATTTGTACTGTGTTTGGAAAAGATCTGCTCATATAATATTTTGTGTTATGAATAGCCAATTGATTAGTGCGAATTGGTCGAGTAAATTTAAAATAAATTCAAATTTAAATTTAAAATTAATTTTATAAAATTCCATAGTGATTTGCTGCAATCATCGAGACACCAACAGGCGGGTAGACTGACATTGCTCTGTCGATATAAAAAGTATTGAAACTCATTTTGTCAAAATATGTATACTTAGCACTTTAAATGCTCCCTTTTGGATGTTACAATTTTGATCGTATAAAAGCTTCATTCCTCCAGGTGAAGGTATGTAAATCTCTGTCGTCCGTGGAGATGACGTTGCAAAATTTTACTTGATTTTAACTCTGAGAACAGTAAGATTACACATTATTGTATTCGCACGCTGATTATTGTAACGCTAAGGTTGATTACATCAATAGATATTTCTTGTGTTATTTGATTTTTCCGTACAATAATAGTGGTTATTAACTATTTTGATTCGACGTAGTTGACTAATCTTTGTTCTCAGAAGATATTGTTATGATCTGACAACTATCATACGGAATAATGAAGTTGCCAGATCACACTGGTTACAAAGATTTATGCGGGATGCTAAATCAGTAATTACAGGGTATAACAATTCTCGCACATTTAAAAGAAATTTATAATTACGTTCATACATAATCTTGGAAAAACTGCGATGGTTTACGTTGTCTTTTTGATGATCGCATAAGTTGTTAATTTGGTGTTGCTTCGACCTCACGTTGGCGTTTTGATGATCAACAGACTGGGCTGTTGATTCTGAGTTGGTAATGATGGTGCAATTGTTTCTGTTACTGGTAGTTGTGATATTAAAAGACTAGGAGTTGTAAAATCGTTGGCAGGTACATATGTATGTTGCTAGTGGTAGAATCGTTATTGGATGATATAATATATGACGGTCGGATTCTTCACTTTGACCCGAAACATTTGATTTTGATTGGTGACAGGTTACTGACTCCCCCCTTTTGACGTCAGTGGAACGAAGTTGATCGATGTGGCGTTCAATTAAAAATCCGCCTAACTTCTTGACGGCTTCCAGGACGGCTTGTTTGATGAACAGCTTCTGGATTGTCGATTTCTCGAACTTGGTAGGTTTTAAGGTATCCAATTTTGAAATTATTTGTCTTCCCAGATAGAGTTCTGAGGGTGTCTTACCGTTCTGAAGGCGTGTGACTCTGTATTTAAATAAGACTTCTCCCATTTCCGTTGCCACAGGAGATCTCTCAGGGACTGTCAATTTATTGAACTTTGCAGGTTTTAAGGTAACCAATTTTGACCTTATTTGTCTTCCCAGATAGAGTTCTGAGGGTGTCTTACCGTTCTGAAGGGGTGTGACTCTGTATTTAAATAAGACTTCTCCCATTTCCTTTGCCACAGGAGATCTCTCAGGGACTGTCAATTTCTCGAACTTTGTAGGTTTTAAGGTATCCAATTTTGACCTTATTTGTCTTCCCAGATAGAGTTCTGAAGGTGTTTTACCGTTCTGAAGGAGTGTGACTCTGTATTTAAATAAGACTTCTCCTATTTCCGTTGCCAGAGGAGAAAAATCAGATGACATGGACGCTAGTCGTTGTTTCAATGTCTGCACGTTCTTCTCGGATAATCCGTGGCTGGATGACCTGGAGCAATATATTTCTGGAATATTCTTGCATTTGTACAGAAGGCATCGGCAGAGACTATAACATCGGCATATCCATTTCTTGCGAAGATTTCATTGATTTTGATTTAATAAATCATAAGTAAAATAAAATTTGGTCATTGGCAAAGTTGTAGCTGTTTAGTTCTTTCATAGAAGGAGATAAAGTATCATAAGTGGAGCTACGGCTTTGATTTTTTACAATAAAACTTTTGTATGTATGAGCTTTTTCTTTCTTTTTAAGAATAAAACAAATATTGTTGGATTTTCTTCCTATATAAATTAATACAGGATATAAATTTCATTTCAAATTTGACGGTAAATGGTTAAATATGTTTACTTATGAAAAGCAGTGTGACGTCTTACTGGATGCTCCCTGTAAAGGGGGTTTTAAGAAATTATCGACTTCCCATCATGCACATTGGAGTTGGTTATGCTATGAAACGTTTTTCGACCACTGTAGTGTTCGTTCGTTGCTTTATTGTGCATTTGCCTCTAGCCGGAACATCAAAATCGCTTAAACATTTTCTTTCCCTTCGTCCATTTTTGTCATGCCGGAAATTTTCAAACTTTTTGGTAAAATCGAACACAATAGAATTAATGCCTTTTGAATTTGTTTAGAATTATAAATTAATTAAAACATTTACCGCATGTCCGCTGTTGTTGCCGCTTGTTGCATTAAGTCTGTTGGTAAAAGAGATTTATTCTGTTTCGCTCGCGTTGAATATTTAGGTTTTTCCTTTTTCAGTTTTGTTTTTGCAAACCGCAACATAATTTTCCAGTTCATAAATTCTGTTGATGGGATTGGGGAGCGGGGGGGATTTTTAACGGTTTGCACAAATGCTCATCGTGCGCCCGGGTAAAAGCATTGCAGAACTTGATATAATTCATGTTTGAAAGCTTAACCGCCCCTCTTAACCTTAGCCCCGCGAAAGTTTAGTGGTTGTGTTTGGTGGCTGTTGCTGTTTGTTGCAGAAGCTTTTACGCGAATGTGCGCTTACAAACTACATATGTGGTTTCCTCTCGGCAGGCTTGGTGGCTTAATAAGCTTTTTTTGCAGCAGTTAGCAAATGCAAAAGTCTTAAATCATTTTGAACTCTTTGAATAAGCACTTGTGACCGCTGTTGCCAAATTGTTGCTTTGTTGCATTTTCTTTTTGGCAATTTTGTTAAGATTCTCTTGCAAAGAATTTATGCTTGGTATTAAAGTAAAGGAATTATTAGTTTACTAATATGTGAATTAAGCATTTTCCACATGAAATGCTGAATATCTCATTAAAAAAATTGATTTTTTTTATTTGATTTTATTTAATTTGTATCCTTTAAACTTTTACAAAAACTATACAGCATTCAATGGGAATTTTATATAAAAAAAGGAAAAGTAGGAACTATTTGTGGCACATTATTGTTGGCAAAATACTGATCTTCTTTTTTAATGGGAAGTATTTTCCACTAAGATATTCGCACATCGGCTAAAGCTTACATGTCCCTTCGGTTGACAAAGATGATGATAAAGATGTCAATTAAAAGTACTTCTCTACAGTTAGATAATTTTACCATCCCTTTGGAAGTAATGAAAATATAGTTCCTTCGCAATGATTTTCCTCTGTAGGGAGTGAAATGTTTAGTTCTGAATGAATCATGCCAAAATGTGAAGCGTTTAACATTTTGGTTTAAAAGATTTTTTTAAACAATTGGTGAAAAATTTGTCCTCGGCATTTGAAAAAAAGAACAAAATTGTTGTTTTCTAAGTTATTCCATACAAACTTTGGCAAAGTCGAGGTTAACATAATAGATCTGTGGGCAAAATCTCAGGTAAAGCAAAAAAAAGATATTATATCCTAAGTGGAGATAGACGCAGTTTAGGATTTTTTCAAATTTTCCTAGCTTTCAAGCTATTTTGTATAGATTGTCCATCTTTCAATATACGTTTACGCAAAGGAATTAGTGCATACATTTTGTCAAAACAGCGCTGGGAAGTGGGGAATATAACACGAAATATTTATTGTATCGCCTTTAAAGTAGATCCCATCTGAAAGAATAATCAATACTTACGCGAATAATCAATCCAATCATCAATCATATGACTCATAATACTTTGAGTTTAGGAGAGCAAAAAAAGTCATTCAGTCAGTCGTTGAGTTGTTACCCAAAATGATAGCCTGATGCAGAATGTAGAATGATGTAGAATTCATGTGTTTTCTTTCCAAACGCCTCGTAGTGCCCGTATAATACCTTTGTCCGCCGTCTGACTTTCTGGCAAAGATTCCGCTTGCACAACACCTTTATAATTAAATACAACAGGCAATATTGCTTATACGGTCCTGTCGAGTGTGATATGTGTAAGACAAAGCCGTTTGTAATTGACCTGATTGGACCTTATCAGTATGGTTTTAGACCTGGTAAATCAGCAACTGACCAGATATTCAAATTACGACAAATTCTGGAGAAAACAGATCAACACGTCGATTATAAAGCTACCTTCGATAGCCCGATACGGCAGAAACTGTATGAGGCCATGTCTGAGTTTGGAATTCCTATGAAGCTTATACATGAGGCTGACTGAAACGAAGTCTTCAGTAGAGATAGACAAAGAACTTAGCGAGCCTTTTTACAACGAACGAGAATTTAAGCAGGGCGACAGTCTATTGTGCGACCTCTTCAACGTACTGCTGAAGATGATTATGAGGAAAGTTGTAGTTAACATGACTGGTACCATTTTTAATAAAAGCCACATGTTACTCGCATACGAGTATGCAGATGACATAGACATTATTGACCGAAAACCGCAAGATGTTACTGCAGCCTTCTCAAGCATCGAGAAGGAAGCAGCAAAAATGGGTCTGGTGGTAAACGAGGACAAAACAAAATTATTGGTTTTAACGAACAAAGTGTCTAATCGTTTGGGACGCTGTGTGAACGTTGACAACTAAAATTTTGAAGTGGTGGAAAAATTGAACTACCTTGGTTCCGCTGTAAACAAAATGAATGATGTCAGCATGGAGATAAAGAGGAAAGTATTGCTAACAGATGTTACTATGGGCTAAGTAAGCGATTCTATGATAAAGCCCTCTTTCGACAAACAAAAATCCAACTGTTGGTTCTACCTGTCTTGTTATATGACGCAGGATTATCCTAGATTAGGTCGCAAGCGGATGAAACAGTACTGGCAGTTTTCGAGAGGAAAATACTCCTGAAAATATATGGACCCATCATGGTTAACGGAGAGTATCAGCGTCGCATGAAGAATGAGCTGTATGAGGCTCAACTTGAAGGCACCATTCTGAAGCTTGTTGGCTGATTTGTAGGCCAAACTCCTAAATCCATGTCTCATCACCAGATTTATGTTTTTATTTTATGAATGTGGAGTCGGAAATAGTATGTGTTTAGGCAATCTTTACGTGACTGAATTTTTGAAGAAAGTTCAAGTCTTTCGGAACTAACATGTTATTTATATTTCGGTATCAAAAGTAAAGTTAAATAAAACACACAAAAAGCTATGATTGCAATTAAATGTTTAAGTCCTTATAATACGTGGACCTTGCCATTATGTACAAAATACAATGTCATTTAAATGGCCACCTCTGGATTGGTTGCAGCAGCGGTTTCCGACTACTATTTCCCACGTTTCGGGTGGTATCTCAGCGATAACTTGACGAATATTGGTCTTAAAATGGTCAAACGTTTGGGGATTATCCACGTAAATGTGATCTTTGACGTAGACCCACAAAAAAAGGTCTAACGGCGTCAAATCGCATGGTCTTGGTGGACAATTGACGTCGCCAAAACGTAAAATTACGCTTTCTGAAAACTTCTCAAGCAATAAAGCCAAAATCGGTTGTGTTGTGTGGCCCGTGGCACCGTCTTGTTCAAACCGTATTTCATCCAGTTCATAATCTACAATTGCAGGCTAAAAAAGTCGGTTGTCATACGGCCGTAGCGTTCTGAATTGACGGTAACGGTTGGTCCAGCTTCATTTTCGAGAAATACGGCCCAATGACATTTCCAGACCATAATGCGCATTAAACAGTCATCTTTCCTGAATAAAATGACCTTTCTACAATCCGGGTTTTCCGAGCCCCAAATGCGATAATTTTGATTGTTGATGTAACCACCGAGTGAAAAATGTTTCATCGATGAAAAAAATTTTTTTTTCGAAAAATTAGCCGGTTACTGTAGCACCCAATCCGGCTTTAATTGTTGCTTGAGTTGGGCTCTGTATGGATGGAGGTGCAAATCCAAATGCAAAATACGCTATAATGTGCCGTATGATAAGTCCAAATGCTGATAATGCCGAGGAATCGACAAATTCGGATAATCCGCCACACTTTCACGAACATAAGAGACATTTTTGGCAGTGCGTACATTGTGATGATGCACAGGCCTGATCACATCTGTAACGCTTCCAATCTCTTTAAATTTCTTTATAATGTTGCCAACTCCTTGCACTGTATGTCGATAATGACGGCCATAATAACCTTGTAATGCACGAAAAGTGCCTACGTTTGAATCACCACTTTTGTTGCAAGTTTTAATCATTTTTACACTTTTTTTCGGTCGTTAAACGATTCATATTCGTAAATGCCAAACCTTTCACTAAATAAATAATACTTCAGGTGACAGATACTAAACAGCTGACAGCCTTGCCAGACTGGCGGTTTTGAAACCACTAAATGGATAATCCGTTATTAGAGTGGCAATGAGTTTCCTATTTAGACAATCATGTAAAATGGAAGAAATTGGCCCACAGCGGCCTGAAAGTACGGCAACTATCTTTATCAAAATTAAATGAATATGTACGATTAATGTAATAATTTGTAATAAATTTTGGAAAGACGTAAAAATCAACCGAAGCCATGTCCTGCTTTAAACAAGTTCCGCAAAACGTCCAGTTAATATTTATTATTTCTCATTTGACCTTCTGACAAGAAAACCGCGATAATCAACAAATGACATTAACTTCACGTTTGAATGATTTTGATGTATTCTTGTCGGTTTCGATTCTGTTGGAATGGTGTCATTCCGAAAATTATTGATTGGTGTACATGTTAAACTCGTAAACCCATCTCTCTCATCTCCAGTTATTACTCCTTTTTTTAAATGTCAGATGGGAATTGACTTTAGTAACCTCTACGTGATTAAGTGTTTGAAGAAAATTCAGGTTTTTCGGAGCCAACCAACATTCACACCCAAAAGATTATGTAAAATACTATAAATTGTTCCATGAGAAGCAGAAAATTCCCTCAGTTGCAGACATTGGCGGCCGACCAGAGCTAGGTAAATCTGCACTATGTCACTCATATGCACATTGTCTGGTTGGGCAGGAACGGGTTCACTTCTGACATATATTTACCTCAAGAGATTTATAAAAAATATAAATAAGCGGGGATTAGCTTTCGTTTCCAAAGTTTATTATAGATTGTACCTTGACTCAAATACAGTATTATATGTGCAGCCAAACTTGCCTTACACGTATGGGGGGAGTATCAGAACTGACTTGAGCAAATCAAATAAATTCTCTAATAGCTCAGTCAACTTAAAGTTTATTCTAAAGCACTCAATCTCATTACAATTGAGAACTTTACATGAAAACGTCTCAATTGCAGTGGAGATGATAAAGTTAGGATTTATATCTTAGAATTTGCCAACGTGGGTTTTGGGCATAAACACACATGTTTTTAACAAAATCGTTTGAGCAATATATTAAATAAAATGTTAAAAATTAAACGAATATTATTTATTTTATAATCGATAATCTAAAATCGCATAATAAAACATATCGATTGCATTACAAAGATCAACTATGCGTACAAACAACCTTAGCTATAACTTTACACAAATAGTGGTTGTCCTTTCAGAAAGTGAGATTTGTTATTAAAACACAAAATATTTATTATTCATTCAAATTTGTTGTTCAAAGTAGGCCCTTTTCGAAATAATACTCTTATGCCAACGAATAATCCAATCAACAAAACATTTTTCAAAAGCATTTCCTAAGAAATTCTTCAGCTCTCGCAGTCCATCTATCTTTTAAGTTACCAATTAAAAACGGATGGCTCGAATTGGTAGTTTGAGCTTTGGAGAAAAAACGAGCCATAACATATGAATATGAAGATAGTTCGATGATATTTGTTGTGTTCTGAGCCAGGAATTCTTGCTAAACTTTCTTTAGATAAATCTAATCTTTTTGGAAAAATTTGCTATCGTACATTCTGCACAATGCTCACTGTACTATGAACGGCATAACGTCTCAAATTTTATGTACTCGTCTGCAATCTTTGACTTTTTGTTTGGGTTATATTAAGAAGTATCCAAATAATATGATTCAGAAATATATCGTGGATATCTGCATATTTATTGCAGTAGAGGCGTTCAAAGTACATAAATGTTAGAGCTCTATGAGTCTTTGGCCAAATAATGGTGAAATGTAGAGGAAGATATCTCAGAATCTAAGATAACTAAACAAATTTCTTTTGGCTTTTTGAATGCGTATAGAGTTGACTAACTCTCAGTTGCGTCTCAATATGTAATTCCTCTTTATATTTTCTCTCCAAATGAGATTTTATCCGCAAGTTTAGCAGAGTATAATTATTGAGCTCCAACGACTGCCAAAAGGAGATTTTTACTTTTTTTATAAGCAACGGTCCATATAACATTTTAAAAATAAAGTATAGGTAGACACCGTTTTCGAGAGTTTGTTGTTGAAAGTACCAAAATTAGAAAATAAGCCGCTTCCACCTTCTAACAATTTTTTCGTCAAAACCCCAAACAGGTTAACTTACTACGTTTATATGCTTTGTTCCTTACATTGTGAGTTTTAATCGTTTTCAAAACAATTCTAAAAGTACTCGAAAAGTATTTTACACATATAAAACCGATTTATACTCAACAGAGTCATAATTAAAGCCAATACGTGGAATTGTTGATTAATTACCGCCTAAAAACCAGGTACTTTCATTTGTGTTTTCTTGGATATGTCAATCTGAGTTTTTAAGCTTTAGATACGCAAAAAGTTTAAAGCTGTAATCAACACCCTTTTATGTACACAAAATCACAAAATTTATATTATTTAAAAAATTTTAAATATATAAAACAAAGTAGCACATTCTATCTGGCTTGTCTTGAGCACTTAAACACAATCGATTTGTTATGGTGTGCGAAATATATTGGGAGCGCAACTAAGTTCCTGCTGTTTGCCAATAATGGCGCTTGTGCTTGTCGATTCTACCCTGACCTAAACGCCATGACTCTAGCTTAGGCATATTGTAAACATACCGCCTCGACACGATAGTGATTTTCTTTTGACGTCGTATTCTTTTGGTTGTGTGAATATGTATGATTTTGTGCCAAATAATCGTCATATGAGGGAAGTATTGATTACCTTCTTTCAATCGAAGAAAACGGCGGCTTAAACTCATCGAGAGCTTCAAAACGTTTACGGAGATGCTGCTTTAAGTGGAAAAACGTGTCGAGATTGGTTCCGTCGCTTTAAAGACGGTGATTTTGATATTGACGACCGTTTGTGTGAAGGAAGACGAAAAACCTTCGAATATACTGAATTCCTTGATGGGAATCCGTGTCAAGCTCAAGTAGACCTTGCTTCAGTGTTAGGAGTTATCCGCCAAGCCATTTCCAAGCGATTGCTTGCCTTGGGAATGGTTCAAAAGCAAAGAACTTGGGTTCCTTCATCGCGTCGTTTTTTCGCATGTGAACAACTGCTTCAACGACAAAAAAGGAAGGAGTTTCTTCACCGGATTATAACGTGTGATGAAAAATAAATTCATTTCAGCAATTCAAAGAAAAGGAAGTCATGGGGGCCCGGTCATGCTTCTGCGTCGTCGCCTCGGTCGAATATTCACGCTGCGGGGGTTGTGCTCTGTATTTCGGTGTTATTTATAACGAGTTGTTGGAACCAAGCGAAACAATCACTGGGGATCTGTATCGACTTTAATTATATAGGTAGAGATTGAACCGAGATCTGCGCGAGAAACGCCCACAATATGCGGAGGTTCACAAAAAAGTGACATGGCCAACCCGTTAAAACCTACCTGAAACCTGGAAAGTCTTACCCCATCCGGCATATTCTCCAGATATTGCGCCGTCCGATTATCACTTGTTCTGTTCGATGGCACACGGTTTGGCTGACCAGCAGTTCCACTTATATGACGACATCCGGGAATGGCTAGATTCGTGGACAGCCTCAAAAGATGAACAGTTTTACCGTGACGGAATTCAAGCTTTGCCAGAAAGATAGGAAAAAGTAGTAGGGATAGGCAATACTTTCAATGAATCATTTGTAAACACGTGGAATTAATTGCGTACCTAATATAAATAAAAAATATATATTCCACTATGTAACTCCTAGATAATATTTTTTATTTACCGTCTGGGCTTCTGGAAAGAGTTTCGATTGTACAACAACGCGATAATCTTTGAAATGTTTTTTTCGGTTTCGGCTTAGTTGGTATGCGCCACTCCGAAGTTTGTTTGCCTGGTTTGCATATCATTGTCTAACTGGCAATGTGTATTAGGATCGAAATTGACTCGTGAGTCGACTTGCAATTAAGTTCAAGTCTTTCGAAACTAGTCGAGCGGCAATGCCTTTCCTATCTCAACAATCGTGTAAAATGATACAAACTGATTTATGCGACACAGAAAGAACAGTGGCTATCTCTGTCAAGCTGAAATTGCGATTTCAGTCGCGTTTTTCTGCCCTTTATGGATGTAAACTTCAATTCCATCACATCCCGATCGCCTTTCATTGCACTGTACCACTCATATGCAAGTGTTGTTGATAACGTCAGTTCACCATAAGCCTTCATTTTTCTGTAGCATTTTTAACGATTGGGTGCATGAAATTCCATTTGTAATACAAAACTTGAGACAAATATGATGTGATATTTATAAGTATTAGAGAAATCGGAAAACTCACTGGAGACGATCTGATAAAATTCAGCTTTGTCAATAAACTATGTGACAGCTCGCGCTCATAGGCCGCGCCAGTACAGTGGGCAGTTGTTAGAGAGACAAAGTGAGAGACAAAATGAATTTCGACAATCCCTTTACGTTGGCTGTTTAAGTGTTGAGTTTTTCATGCTTTTTTGACAGATTATGCCCGAATATTATCGTTTGGATTTCAGCGTATGCGTTATCATTTATCTTGTCTTGGTTTGATGATGATAACATGAAGTCATATTTCATCATGTCTTAACATTTTTCATTAACTACTGTTACATACATTCATATGGATTTCTGTTAAAATTTCGTAATATTACCAAATTTTCGACGCATATTTGATAACGTTTTGTATCCTATGATAGCAATAATTAATCTAGTAAGAGTTATAGGCTTTTGATTTATGAATTTCTCACTACCAACTGTAACTCAATCAATTCAAATGAACCACATTTATTTAGACAAAATACATCAGTCTCATCAGTGAATATTGTAGGTGAGTGGTAGACTCAATTAGATTCACATTTAATGGTTTGCTGTGTCTGCTTTATACTGTCATTTTGCGGTCCAAAGCCTTCTTTCTCCATACTCATACTCAGTCTCTCTTCAACCTCAACTTCACCACACAGACACGCACTTCATTCATATCAGACATATGTTCCATTTCACTACTTAAATACTCATTTGCGTTTTTATCCGCCACACTCAGGCGGCTCAAACAGGAGCCTTTAGGGAAACTTAAAGTATCATATTTTTTCCTTATCGTCGCAAGCGATTGTGCTTTAGCAATGCGCTATCATGCATGTGTATGTAAATGTATGCAAATTATGAAGCAAACGCAAAGTTAACGTTGATGGTTGTGAAGCTGGCGATGTTTTCCAGCCAAGCGATCCTTATGAGAACAGTCAAAAACATTAAGAAAGTGGTAGGGATGTGAACACACAAAGAACCAAAAAAAAAAAAAAAAACACAAATAAACCAAACGCAAGTAAAAGCATTAAATAGAAAGCATATTTGTCAAACGCCTAAAAATATACCACACCGCGGTTCGCTATGGTATCGTCGTAGGAATACTGGTAGAAGTATATAAACACACACACACACAGAAGATGTTTGTGGTGCTGCAGACGAAAGAAAAAGTAAAGTAACATAAAAATTATATTAGAAGTTACCCCTTTTCAACACTTCTCATATCTTGACTTCAGTAACGCCTCCACCTCGTTCTTGCGCATCGCATAGCTATGAAATGAATAAACAACAAAGTGCTGCCGTTTTTATTTATCCCCCTCACCGACACCAAAAAAAAAAGTTTCAGTAATATTTTACGAATTTAGTGTTTGGCAAAAAGTATACAACACATGTTGCTCCTAAAAGTATACTTAAAAAATATTGCCTCACTACTACTTTTGGGTTGAAACATACACGCACACACATATGCTTACTCTTACCAAGCTACACATTCACACACATCCATATGCTCATACAATGTAATTTGTCAATTTTATTGCCTTTTACCAGAAACTTCCCGTGGAAATTGTTTTTTTTTTTTTTTTGCAAATCGACGCCACCCAACTGTTTGAACGGGGGCGTTTTCAGTTGTTTATACGGATTGCTACAGATGAGGCTAAAAAGGCTAACAAGGAAAATCCTGCGGCAGAGTTTTGGTATTTTTGGAAGAAATTAAAACGGGAAACCATATTCATGTATTATAATTGGATTTGTATTCTAAATGTATGATTCAGTTTTTCGATTGAGTAAAAGTATTCCCTCTCTTTACTAAAGGAACAGAGCCATTTTCAGGTGAGGTAAATCTTTTATCAATTATAATTCGATTGCGTCTGAATATAATGCAACCTTTTCCAAATAATATTCAAATACCGCAAGGATTAACTTTGGCAAAGAATAATAATTTCGTCAAATTTTACTTTTGAATGCAAAAGCAGTATTGAATATGGGATCGAATTTAGAGAAATTATCTAAAGCTTATTTAAGTCAAATTAAAAATATTTACTTAGTTGAAATAACTTATGAATACACAGATAGAAATCTGATATGGAAATTCCTTGACCTTATAGTTCAAAAGGTACAACACTGCTCAAATCAATCGATTTACAAATTATATGGCGGTTTCTAAAATATATGGGACCTAGATGTCTAATTTTGGGAGCTGAATAATTTTTTTATCTTAAATTTTTCTATAACCATATGACAAAATTATTCGCCATGGGCAGGAACAGTAGGCAATAACTTGCTGTCAGATTCGGTCTACAATTTAAATGCATAAGAACCTCGCAACCAAGTTCCTGAAGCATGTGCGGTCTAGCGTTGTCCTGATGGAACACAGTTCATCTCTTATTGAACAAAGCTGCCCGCTTGTTTCCTTGCCATAGGGCAGCAGCTCATGGTAGATAATTCCTTGCCAATTCCACCAAACACACTGATGTGAAGGGTTTACCTGAGTCTCGCTGTGAAAGCCTTGCCCATGGTGTGCCACCACACAGGTGCTGTTTTCCATCTCTTACTTTTCTTTCTTGGTTATGTGTTCTTTCTTTCTTCTAGCGACAGCAAGCGCCCCTTTGGGGTACTCAAACTAATCCCGAAGGATTAGCCAAACTACCAGAGATTGGAAGTAGGTCCCTTTGAAAAGCTTCCTCAGGTCCCACTCCCGCACTCAGCCAAAGTACCTTTGTATTCACTTGGTATGAAGTGAACTACCTCCCGGGTAGGAGTTGAGATATCTAGGAAAACCTCGGATAGATATGAACAGTGTTTTCCAAGCCAATGCCTTCCTTCACCAACGCTTGAGCAACGCAAAAGCACTGAAAATACTTGTTCGGGCAACCACAGCCAGCACGATGCTCCCACTAGGGGTCCTACACCATTGACCAGGAAGGAACAATGTTCCTTGGGCCCCTGGTCACCCGTGCTGCCAGAAGAGAAGAACCCTCTGGTCTGGGTTTCGCAAACAAGCTACTCCAGTTTTGCTTTATCATACCTCGCATGGAACTGGTAATCCATAATCTACGGCATAGATTTTCAATGTCCGAGGAGAGAATATCAACACAGCAAAGCACACCATGCTCCTATCACAGTTCATTAACCAGATATCTCTGGTCATACAACTATATTTACGGAAAATATTAATCTTCTGATACCTCCCGACGGCTTCTCTATGTCTGCACCTGTTGCCAGGATGTGTCTTCTTTAAGTATGACTCTCTCCTTTACTTGGTTTTCGAAAATCGAGTTCCAAGATCAGTTTGATATCATATTATAGGCGAATTCCTTTTCCTAGGGCGCCTGGCAAAAGGGCACACTATTTTGTTTTTGTACGCAAGCATCATACCCTTTGCCTGCTTAATCACAGGATCGGGTAGAGAGGCCTGCGTTTTAGGGGGTAAGCGGTACAAAGCATCCTAGGAAACACCCGCCTACCCACCCACCAAACACACTGTAAAATTTTCCTGACACTCAGTCCTGCCTTGACCACCAATTGCGCTAGCTCACTGTGATTCGACTACGACTATTTTCAACATCAGCCACCATTTTCTGCAAAAGTGGATCGATTTTGTTCCGATTCAGTAGCCATTCGCAAAATTAAATTCTGCCCATGAGGTTGTTTTTTGTTAACTTGTATGGTACCATTACTTCGAGCTTCTCGTGGACAATCAAAAAAATGCCTACAAAATGGTCGAATTTGAAGATTTCTATTATTCTATCGACATTTTCGGCGATTGGCCTTTCAGAGCATGGTACATCTTCGGCCTCAAAATTACCGGAGCAAAATTAACGAAACTAAAATTGCGTTTGATCGACTGTTACAGTATCAGGTCCATAGACAATTTTCACACTTTCGTCTTCCTGACTTGGTCTTTCGACTTTATTGAAGAAAAACTGCCAAATATGATGTATTTTCTCTTTGCTGGTGTCCATCTTTGACGAGCTCTCAAACAACACTGAGTTAAGCAATCACAAAACTGTCAGAGCAACTTTATGAATACGAAAACTTATTTTTCGAACGCCATCTAGCGTAACACACGATCGCACTTATGCAACACGTGATACAGGTTGCTAATATATCTATATATATCTATCTTAAGTAGACATTAACCCTTAAAAAAAATCCTGTTACGGGAATTTTTTATAACTTTTGAATAATGAAATCCCGTTTAGACGACAACATGTGTTTTAAAGATATTAACATTGATAACAGAAACACTTTCTTGCTTAAATTAATATTTAGAGATATTAAATAATTTTTCATAAATCGCTGTTTTGAAAATTTGGTATAACTTGTGAAATGCATCAAATTTTCTAAAGGGAATTGATTGGTCGTAAATATGCGTCAAAATAAATACAATAGTAATAATAAAGGAAAAACTTGGTTTTGTCCTAAGTCTACCTAAGGGATTTTTCTCTGTGAGCTCAGATGAGCTCAGAAACCTTTTTCTTAGTCGTGTTTTTGAAACGGCACAGCTTAGGAAAACACAAGCCTTGAGCCAACAGATTTTGACAAGCTTTTGCAAAAAAGAAGTCTGCCTGTAATTTCGGAGAGATTTTTTTGCTGTTTTATTTTGGCTTCATATAAGTTGTGGCACTTTAATGGATGCCAGTCATTAAAGAGGTGACAAGAATTATTCACTATTAAGTATAGGGTGGTGCACCAATTGTGCTACAATACGAAATTTAATAACTTTTTCCTTAGTCAATCAATTTGTTTTTATTGTATAGAATTTTATTTTATATAATGAATTTTATTTATATAATGAATTGGTTTTGAAGTACATACCTGATTCATGCATACGCGACACCTGTCAGAAAATTTTCAACTAATTTTTTAATTGACTGCTTCAATTCTGTCAAATTACTTGGTCTTGTTTTGTACACCTCTTGCTTAATATAACTTCACAAAAACAAGTCGGATGCAGTCAGGGCAGATGACCTTGGCTTCTAGAGGAAAGTGGAGTTTCTGGATATTACTTTGTTTGGGAATTTTCGCTGGAACTCCGCCATAACCGGTCTGGCTATGTGTGCAATTGCTTCATCTGCTGTGAAAACGGATACAGTTCTGGGTAAAAGGACTCCTTCAACATCTTTAAATAGTGGTTCCCATTGACAGTCACTGTTACACCATAGCATGATTCGTGCGCCACCCTGTACTTTCTCGCTTTTGGTTAGCAATAAGTAATGCTCCACATTAATGCTTAAAAATCAAATTGAGAGATTCTCGAAAATGGGTTGTGAGTTCAAAATTGTGACTAATAGCGTTAATTTCTGCTTACATGAATTAGATTTTTCAGATTTATCGCCAGGTTATTCGAAAAAACATGTGCTTTGTTATTCTCAATAAAGTGTTCATAGTTCGACTTGAATCCTTTTCACTTGTACCAATTCTATTCTCTTTTTGCCATGATGATGTAGTAAGTAATAAGGAAAGGGTCACCACGTGCA